>VWZV01006642.1:581060-701125 GCA_013397155.1 Irena cyanogastra
CTTCCCTTCCCTTCCCTTCCCTTCCCTTCCCTTCCCTTCCCGGGCTCGCTGCGCTGAGCGCTCGCAGTCGCGGCGGCTGCGGCGCCCCGAGGCAGCGGGATGCCCTCAGATGGCCGTGCTGTTTCTGCGCCCCTGCTAGGTTAAAGCGATGGAGACGCTGCTGCCGCTGCGCTCTGCTGAGTGCTGCTAAGCGCCCCCCTGCACTAATGCAGCTGGAGGGCGGACACAAAAATCGCATCTCCAGAGGTTTCCGCAGCGTCTCGCTGCCCTTCCCCGGCTCGCTCGGGTTAGCTGAGGGCTCCACACGCTGAGTAAGGGACAGGCGGCCGAGCTGCTCTTTCAGCTGAAAACCGTGGGCAGCTGTGCCTGGGTGCTGATGATCCCAGGCTGAGCCCTTGCCGATGACTCACTGCGTGTGGACATCTGCTCGGGGAGCTGCTGCGCTCCCTCCTGCGTCCTGGAGCTGGATTTCCATACTGACGTTTTTCAGCTGCAGACAGAATTGTATTTAGAAACAATTTTCTGCCGGGAAGAGTTAAATTGCCGGCTTTATACAGTTATATAATATTTTCTAGTTTTTGTGTGTTGGGTATTTTTCCCCTTTAAGATTTGTCATCGCAACCAAAAATAAAGCAGAAGAGAGCAGAAAAAAAATCTGGGCTGAACTGCACTATGAGATCATTCGTGGGATAAGTTTTGATTTGGTAAGCTATTTAAGATGAAATTGGAGAGGAAAAAAAAGAGGATAAATTAAACACTACTTTAAAAAAAGCTAGAAGTCAGCAAAAATAAGACTATAAGCTAAATAGCATAAATTAATTTCATTAGAAACTGTGCTACTGTAAAAGCAATAAGAAGTTCAGTCTAAGAGGGGGCTCTGTACCCTTCAAAAGAATCGTGTTATGTATGCTCAGTCATAAATTAAAGTGAAGCCCTGGCACTTGGAAGAGTGGCACTGCTTTCCTGTGTGCTTTCATTGTATCTCATGACTTAGTGTATCATGTCATTTGCATTATGTAATGCCTAAAGAACCCCAAAATACTAATTCTCTTAAGACATTGCTGTTTATTTAAATACCTGATCCCAAGCATTTAAGAGGGTGATATCAGCTAATCCTCATGATTAATGATCCTAATGTCTGATTTCCTAGTTAGATGATTTTAGGGAGCATTTGTATTTAAAAAAAAATGCCACTCTCAACTTGATTTTTGGTTGTACTTAGCAACATATTGCTATTGTACTTAGCAAGGTTGCTATCATACAAAATGAATGAAAAGTGACAAAAAGCAGAAACTGAAGAAGAGCACTGGGAATTTTAAAAGACTTTCAGTTCAGCACTACCATTTTTCTCTTTTGCTGTATTCTCACCAGCAGCTTAACAACTGCTGCAGGCAAGCCAGGTTGTGCAGGTGGAGGTGGTGTTTAGCAAGGCATGCTGCTTTAGTAAGTCACCTGTAAATCAAGATGATCTTCAATGTTTGGATAAATTCAGTTGTTCTTATTATTTTCTTTGTCAACTGCATAATCTCAAGTGCAGCTTGGAGTATCCACCTATGAGTTAAGCAGTAAGTGTTCTGTCAGTATTCATGAAGCTGGGATAGTCTTCCTGTGTGAGTTACTTGTTAAAAGGTCTCTTTTCGTCAAGCAAATGAAATCAAGTCATGCCTTTCTTTTCTGTGACACTCTGTAAAAAGGAAATATTAGATAAGGGAATTACAGAAGTATATATGGGTACGGTGGGGAGGGAGGAGCAGTCTGGAGAAGAAGTTTCAGAGAGACTCAGAGAAGGTCCAGCTGGGATCCTGATGAGCTCATAAGAGAAACAGAACTGAGAAAGAATCTAGAAGCCTTACCAGAGACCTACTGCTTACCCCAACATTTCAAAATGGAGTTTTAACTTTGAGAAATAAGTACAAAAATGAATTATCTATACTCTGTGGTTCCCAAGGTATTTGAGAATGCCTTTAATGTTTCCACTCTAAAAGAGGGTTAGTTCTTTTCTCTGCACACTGCATTTCAAAGGCAGTCCCCTAGGGTGAGGTTCAGCTTTGGCTTCAAGCACAGAAATTTAGTTATGGGAATGTGAGTGAGGTGTCTTAACTTTCCGTTGTAGACAGTGGGGGTGAGTTTCATGTTCCTCTGCAGGAGCCATTTGAGCCTTGTGCTTTCATACATCCAAAGGAGGCCTTTGAATTCAGCAGCACGTGACTTCTGGAGAGACAGCTGGAGGCCAGGCAAGGTTAGCTAAGACAACCCCAATGGCATAAGATGCCTATTTAGGCAACTGAAGATAACCCAATACACTCAAAGCAATTTGTACCCTGATGTAGGTACATTGATTTAGTCAGCTGAGTCTGTGTGCTCTGCTGGTTGCACTGGCAAGACCTGTAGTGACCATGATATGTGGCTTGGACACCTAGCTCACACCAAGGTCTCTGTGCTTAGGACCTTAAATTCAGGCATTGAACTGTATCCTTGCAGACCTAATTTACTGGACTGAACAGTTGTGGGTAGCGTTGTGTGAGACAGCTGTACAACACGGTCAGTTATCACATGGGACTCCTAAGTAAGACCCACATCTTTTGGAGTGGCAGCCAGTCCATGCACTCAGCCTGTCTGGAACTTCTTTCCTCTGAAAACTTGCCTATGAAAACTCAGTTTGTCAATCATTTTTCTGAGAAAACACCCCTCTTTAAGTTTACCTTTTTCCATTCACAAAGATGTTTTATTCACAGGCTCAATCTTTTCTAAAAATTCAAAGCTATCTAAGCCTAAGTATGAAAGAACTAGAACAAGACCTTTCTTTTCCAGATTCTTTATTGCTATAGAAAGCAGACCTTTGTTAAATGGATAAAAAGGGTGGGGAAGGGAACCATTTAAGAAACTGAAAAATGTGATAAAAAACATGGTGTTCTGTGAAGTTAAATGTTGATCAAAACCTTTACAAGACAGGGCTGAAAGCACTTACCTTGAGTGGTTTCATTCGGGAAAGGACTGCAAATGAAGAAAGGTGAAGGAAAATCAGTGACAATAACAGTAAAATAAAAGTATACAGACACTGGGAAGAAGTCTGGGGAAAAAAACAAGCAAACATGCTTTACTAGAAAGGTAACACAAAGAAAATCTGATACGTATGGGACATATCCTCAGAGACTCTTCACTATTGAGCTTAACACAAATTTGAATAGAAGGGAGGGAGAAGACCCATCCCTAGCTGCAGAGATCTACCACTTCCTTCCTTTATGACATTTCTTTATATCCATTCCCTCAGAGAAACCTTCTTACTGTTAGCTCCAGAATTTCTCTTATTCTTCCACCTTTTTCACCTCTGAAAATGAAAAAAATTCCTCTACTTTCAGAGAACTTCTTTTATGTGACAGAAAGTCGGGTCATCTTTTTATTCTTTTCAATGTTTTATGAGAAGCTTGGCAGGCTTCACAGATTCTTTAAGTTTTAGGACTGTGAGAGAAGCAACTCAACCTTATGCTCTTGTGCCAAGACAGAATGCGCTTTTCCTGGTGCAATTTTTAAGTCAGCCACTCGAATCATCCAACCTTTTCACCTTTTCACATCAATATCAGCTTGAACTCTCAGCTGCCATAGATACTATCACGGGACTGAAGACAACAAAAGAGTTAAAGCACCTACAGCAGGACTTAAGTGGAATTGCATTGCCTGAGCCCAAACTGCTGATCCAAAATCCAGCTGTTAATCTGCTGCCTAGCTTGATTAGGTGCCTTTTTATAGCACTATGAAGTTCTTGAGACACTTGGAGCCAAATGAAAGAGCTCAATACCTTTTTTTGTCTAAAGTAAGGAGCAGTTTGGGAAAGCAGGCTGTGCTCCATCTACAAATGCTTGAGGGACCCAATATGTCAAACATTTTTGGAGCATGCCTAATAGATTAGACCTCATAAAAATGCAGTGGATGCCTTCTCCTGAAACACAGTTGAAGAGGAGGCAGAAGTGCTTCCATGCCAAATACACATACACTCATGCATGCACACCAGATACATCACCAAATGTTCAGGACACTCTCATCCCCAGGAATGAGGAATGTAACACTCTTCCCAGCCTGAAAAATTCAGTGGGCATTAACTGTGTTTCACTCATTTAACAGTGTTCTGCTAGTGGTAAGGACTGAAGCCCACAGACTCCATTTTCCTGCTGATCTCCACAGCCCCTGAATTACAATGCCATGATGTATCAATGCTGTTTCCTGCTTTGCCGTACAGAAGGATGGAAAATCCATCCGTTCTGGTTAGTTACGTGACTGATTATTAGAACCCTTATTTATCAGGTGGGTGATATGGGTTGTGCTGTTGGTTGGGAGAAGCTGGAACCTGAATCTTCAGATTGAAATGTGGACACCATACCTTGTGTTAAAAGTGGGTGTTGGTGCCACTTCCGTTGCATTTTAAAAACAACAAAAAAAACTCTAAACCAAAACAAAAACCCCACCAATCCAAACACATGAGTTCTGCTACATTTCCTCAAGAAGGAATTGGGATACCGTGTCTTCAAAAGACAGAGGAACTTTTCTATGGCCATTTCTATGAACGTTTCTATGGAACTTTTCTAATCTTAGTTCTCTACAGGGATGGATGTAAGGTAGTCTCATGTTGTTGGTGTTTCTTACTCCTTGGCTCTCAGTAGCTCCTCGCTCAGGGTGCTGGCTGTTTGAGAGCATTGTTGAGAAGTTCCTAAGGACTCGTGCCTGGAGAACTGCTGCTTAACACAGAGTTTGAGGGCAAAAGCATGGACATGCTGCATCTAAGTATGAAGTGACCACAGTATTATCTACTCTTTCTTAAACTATTTTTCTTAAAATGTTGCCCTAAATCTTCCTCTTCCTGCACGTACTTCTTCAAATCAAAGAAAGGAGATATTTCTTTGATCAATCTCAATACTTTTATAGATGTCCAGTCGTCCTTCATGCCATGTGACTTTGTGATTAGCTTTAATCATCTTACCAGGTGGTCGACTGTTTGGTTACAGGTCCTACTTGGGTGGGCTGGGCATGTCATGTGTATCCATCCTCTGAACAACAAATTACCGAGGGATAACAATCCTCCACTGTTTGTCCTATATCAGTACAAACAGGAGGTAAAACGTCAGGAGGGCACAGACCAACCTTACAATCAAAATGCTTGCACAGAGACAGAAAACAGAAGAAAAATATTTATCAGTGGTTCACTGTTTAGGTAATACTGCTTTTGAAATTAGTAATTACCTTCAAAATTTTAATATCTTTTAATCTGATTTAATGTTGTTTTCTCTCTCTGAAGAATTTATCTTTATGGTAATTTTCTACTGTATATTCTGAAACGGCAGTTTCACCTTTGTTGCTTTAGAAATTTAAATCTGAACTAGCCAGAGAGATCACCCCTCTGTATTTAAAATCTGACATCCCATGGGCTTTGTATTTTCATTGTGTCCATCTGCTGACAGGAGGAGTTTCAGCTAGAGTTCGAGTTTGCATACTAGGGCATATGGAGAAACAAATTACCGGGTAAGAAATTACCATTCTTCAGAGTTTTCTCTTTTTTTACTTCCATTTTCTTTCCCAGTAAGAGGCACAAAGATAAGTGGCAGCACATGGCTTGTAGCTGCCCTATTATAGCAGCCCTCCCAGAGGCCAGTTCAAAAGTCATAGTTCTGATACTAGCTAATCTGGCAAGGGGATTTCAATGGGTGGATGAGAGAATAACATCTGCCTTTCAAATCTTACACTTGACAACATAGGCATGTGAGGTTTTTTGTTGTTCCAAGAACCTCTCAAGCATAGAGAAGGTAAAAGTCCTATGAATTGGAACCACCTGCTTGAACTAATGTTTTGGCAAGCTCCCGTGTTCCTGGAGCTGGTTCAGAGTATTCTGAGCTGTGTGGAATGGGAAAAATCCACAAAAATTACTTGCCACCCCATAAATATTTTTGATACTGTGTGTTCAGATGGGAAGAGTGTAGAGAACAGGCCTGGTAAGTGTGAAACACATACTGTGTCTGTGTGACCACTCCCTTTACTTCACAGTCTGTTGTATTCCTGTCTGAGACCAGAGAAACAGCTTAGTGATCATGTGGCAAGCCACTTTCAGACTTGATGCTCCAGAGAACACAGAGGATTCATTTGCTGTTTTCCTGAATCCTCTGTTGCATGGTCTCAATATTTGTTTTGGAGAGCTGAACTTGACAATGTTGGAAGTTTCTGAGAGTCCTGTTATACTTAGATTTGTATATACAGCCTATGTACACCATACTACTTCAGTGTGAAGGGCTCCTTTTTAAACCAGAAGCTTGTTATGTACCTCATAAAACAGCCTTGCTGAAGGATTGCTTGTTTATCCTTCAAAAGAAAGACTATGGAATGTCATCAAATACTTGTAAATTTGTGTTAAAAATGGCAAAACTATGAAAAGAGCACATTTTGTTTTCTCAAGCTGGATGAAAACCATATCTACCACTCACAAAATCATGGCATTATACCTCATCATTTAGATAATTAAAAATTGAACCATGTAAGTTATAACCATGGTGCTAAAATGTGCTGTGAGGTATGTAAAACGAACCAAAGGTCTCCTTGATCTGAGGACACTCCTAGCCCTTTTGAGTGCTGACATGCCCATAAATGCTTAATTTATGCAAAATAAAATGTTCTTCTGAGAGAACTAGAAGGTCTGAGCCAGAATGCCATTGAATAGACCGGTTAGGATGTTCCCCAGGAGGTTCAGATGGCTGCTCTGAATCAGGCATGAGAGATGTTAATGCCCATATCTCTGTAGCTTTCAGTCAGGGCATGCCGTGTCATTAGTTTTATGATTTTTTTAAGTGATGTGGGCAGTCTTAGATTTTTCTACTCAGTTTTTCTTGGTTGGTCAGACTTTCTGCTGAGCTGCTCCACCAGCTGTAGAGGAAGTGCAGCTGAAATAGGTTTCTAACAAGAGTGTCCAGATGCCTAAAGCTGTGTGATATTACTGCAAGCTCTTGAGGATATCACACTTTCTTTTGTTAAAAATGCCTGTAATTAGAGTGATAACTCAGGGTCAATCAAAAAGTTTAATGTGACCTCAAAGTATTTATCTTTTAATTATGCAGTTACTGTGGATTTTTGAGAAGGGTTACTTTAATCTCAGCTCATGTGTGCTTTTCAGCTTTCTGAGTATGAATATACTCCAGCACTGACTTTTTCCATTGTCCTTTCTGGTGTATTTGCTGGATTTAAACTGTACGTTATTCCTTCTTTAAAGTGGATGCTTATGATCTATCTTTCCTTGGCATTAGCACCAACACTGGCACTTTATAGTGCCTCAAGCATTTAATCACATCCTTCCTCTGAACTTTAATCTGATGGGCATAATTTACCTCTCCAGGGAAAAGTTAAGTACATAAAACAATTTTAAAAAACATTGAGAGTCTGTTTGCCCTTAATTAGAAAGCACAAGGGATGTATGAACTCAGACAAAACAATAAGATTCATGTATGCCATTTTGACTTAATTTTGTTACCACTCTTGGGCATTCTTTGGAGGATGTGATCAACATCCTCAGTGTATGCTAAATTTCCTTCCATGAGATACTTGCCAACCTACATCATGGAATAAGCCTATACCTCTGCTGGGGATATGGGTCATTTTCCATTCATGCATTATATTCATTCTTTCACTCATTAAACTTACCAGTTATCCTTTTTCTTATATGCACTAATTCTCTCTGTCAAATGACCAGCCATAACATTTTCTTTATAGGTGGTTGAAAACCATCTCCAGTTTGTGAATTGTTGGTCTCTTCAAGTTCAGACTGGAAAAACTGGTGTTTACCTGAATGATAGCATTTTTTTTTCTGTGCTGGTAGTATAATCATAGTTTGGCAGCTGTTAATTGTTAGCCTGTGCTAGAAAGTCCCTTGTCCAGATCTCTGGGTTTTAAATCAGTAGCAGGGCAAAATATAGAAGGGATTCTAAATACAGTCCACATTCAAATGATTTGCTCTCTGACGTACCACCATTAATTCCCTTGGTACAGAAAGATTTCCAAGTTGTTTCACCTAGAGGTGCTTTTTAGAGCTGCTGAGAATTGACAGTTCTCATGGCTTTCAGTTCATGATATGGTATCTGAGCATGCCTGAAAATTAGGGCCATGTTTTTCTGGATGTCCGTGTGAGAAGGGTCCACAACAAGGTCGCTTCAACCATTTAATCCATCCACCATTGTGGTATTTTGAGTACTGAAGTAATGGTGTGGTTACTAAGATACCTTGGATTACTTTAGAGGTTTGCTGGAATTAACTGGTTCCATCAGTGCAGAGATCAATTTGCTGAAGTTCTTAATTCAAGTACAGATGCTTCTTACATTGTGTGACAGTTGGAAGAATTTCTTAAAATTTAAGTGTATATGTTTAGGTTATTTTCACAGTGCTTAATATCTAAGGTTCCTCATAGATTATAGTCTTGGAACCTGTATTCATGAACACTCTAGAAATTGTTAAAAAGACCCTGAAACTTTAATACAAAACTGGAAGTTAGGTTTTTTTTAAACAAGAAAGGACCTTTAGAAGATCCTACTATGATAAATTTGCATAGAAATTTTCACAAAAAAACAAACATAAATTACTGTTTCCTTTGCTGTTAAAAAGAAAAAAATCTGATACAGAAGAAAAAATAAATGTATTACTACATTTTAATTCAGAATTTATCCATATCTTTCTTTAGTACCCACAAAAATGATACTGAAGAAATCAAACACACACATGCAAAGGACTATGATTTAATGCCTGGAATAATCAGAAAAAATATCCTGCCATCTCCAATCAAGTTTAGCCTGTATATTATGGTGAAATTCTGCAAGAAAAAACAAAGAAGCTGTCATCACACCTAATGGCTTTCTTACATTCCGAATCCCCTGTGGAATAATAATTACATCAGTGTATCCGTGCTGATGTATCTGTGCTCTGCCTGCTCCCACTGTTGTGCCTGCACTGTTAGATGTTACCTATGATTTATGTCAGGCGTCTATACCGTGCTGTGCTGCATTGGTGGCTGCACATTTCCATATGGATGGGTATCCCGCCGTTTCTGGCACTGCTCCCGGGCCCTGCTGAATTCCAGGCCATTTTTATACCAGATTGCAAGGTATGTTTAGAGGCATGGGGAATTGTGGGGATGGGAATCAATTGTTTGTAATTGGGTTCTGCTGTATCTCACAACTCACGTAGCTGATCAGTGTGCCCAGGCATATATCCATGGATAAATTTTCACCACAACCAGCTTCATATGCAGCTCTAAATATTGTAACCTTGTACCTGAAGACATTTTAGATATTAATTAAAGTGTTTCAAGTTCTTACAAGGTTCATTGAGTTTTAAGAAGTTGTAAGTCAAAGTCCCTCATAAAGAGCAGGGAATCCACTGGAATCAGGAATTTATGTCATTCTAAAATGACATCTGTATCTGCTTGACAATCTTGGAATTTTTTTAATGCGTTAAATAACTTAATGGAAAGTGTACAGTAGCTTTGGGCTAATGATGGCATTCATCCTTAATGATAAAGAGCAATTACTTTATCACTCCTGATATTTTGTTGTTGTATTACCTAGAAATCTTTATTTCTAACATGTTTACATGTTTGAATGATGCTCTCCTTCCTTACGTCACCTGACTATCACAATACAGATATTGCACAAAACTCACCTTGTTACCAGTATGCTATTCTTCTGTCTTGAGAATGCAAATTCCAAGAACCAGGGAGAAAACAACACTGCAAAGGATTACAGTCATCACAGGAATGGTCTGGTTTGTGTCCTTTAGCTAAATAAATTGGTCTTGAGAAACCCATGCTTATATGTTCCCAATTTTATTTCTGGTGGGGAGGATGGAGGTTGGCATTTCTAGCACTTCAGGGACTCATAAAAAATATTAAGACAGTGAGCAAGTTAGGAATCAGCTGGAAATTGTTCCTGGCACATCTTACATTTTTTTCCATGATAGCAATGTATCAAAACAAGTCAGCTGTGCTATACCAGGAATCACATATAACTTGATAACAGGCCTCTAGTCAGACAACATCATCTGGTAAAATTTGTCTTCGGCCACAGATGCCTCAGAGGGCATGTTTTATATTGACAACTTCAGCATGAGCAAGGAAGCAGCGACACTGTATAGTTTGAGCATTGTATGTTGATTTGGCCTTCACATCTCTCGCCCTGTAATTGCTTTCTGCTTTTGGTTTGGTGATTATCCAGGTTACATAAAGACTGTTTGACTGGAAAGATTTGGATGAACTCCCAGTGTCTGAAAGGTAATCTATGTGAAACAGCAGGAAGCAATTTTTTCTCCCCCTGACTTCTTCAGCAAACCAAGTAAACCTTTTGCTTCATTGGTTTCCACCCTCCTTGTGCCTGCCAGTCACTATTCATCCAGAGTGACTAATCATGGCAGCAAAATGGCTTCCCAGCACCTTCGCTCTCCTCAACTAAACATCCACCACTGTCCTGTGAAAACTTTTACCAGATCCACTGTGGAGCTTTCTTTTGTAGCTGGAAAAGACATTTTATACATCAACAGTTCTGTCTTGCTTAATTTACTGCAGTGTTCACTGTAACAAGTCAGTGCTGCAAAGCATGTTTCCCAGGCAAGGAACCTGTCTTCTTATCTCTGCTACAACACCTAACAAGGCTTCTCCTTCTCTCCATTGGGTGTGAGTAGGACATTATTTTGCCCTCAGCTTCTCTGCCTGATTCTGTAGGCTTATGCATACATTTTGAATTTATAGTACTATAAGTAGATGTGCCTCCTGTTGATAGATTAACAGTTTCAAATCCAGAAATCCCTAATTGCTTTTCCAGACAGCAGTGCTTATCCGAAGTTGAACACAGCTCCACAGAGTAATCTATGAAGCAATCAGTGATGCTGTTTCATAATAAATCCATTTGCAAGCAGTTTGCTCCTGGTTCATGTGTGCCACGACTTCCATGGTAATGTTTGTCCTTGTGCCATTGGCATTATGTTATGTCAGATCGATGGGGCTGAGTGCCCATTTTGCACACCAGTTTAACTTCAAATGAAACTAAATTTTATGGGAATATTTACATATTTCTATTACAGAAGTGCTTTTTAAAGCTGCTTAAACAAACTAGCTGTGTAGCTTAAATGTGTGCAGACACAGTGTAGAAGGGGAAAGCTTCAGATTTGATGAAGCTTTTTAGCAGACGTAATAATAATGTCACTTATGTTCAAATGCAGTCCACAATTCACTGCCAAACATTGCAGCATGCTGCATGAAGAGTTAAGAGTTTATTTCACAACAGGAGAGGCCATTCACAGTTTATATTTCCATTTTTTATTCGAACTGGACTACTGAATACAAATGCCAAAGAGTTATCATTTTGATTTTGCAAGAGAACTGTCACTGTTCTGTGGTGACCTAATGCAGAAATGCTGCTTCACACTTCTCTGCACAATCTCTTTTCTTAATGATGGTGTAGTCCATAAAGGGAATGAGAGGGATGATAAGTTCTCTTTCTTTTCTGGCACTGGCTTCATTGGGTTGCTTTTAAACCAGGACGTGAACGGTAGATATGGTTAGGAAAATGTTCATGTTGATTATTATGAGGTAATTTTAAATAGTCTTCTCATTTCCAGACTTCTTTGTCATCCTACACACTCAGGTTGTATCTGAATCCCATCTCATCTTCATTTATTTGATCTTTTTTAAGATAGGTCTCAAAAAATCCCTGTCTCCTATAGAAGCACAGTGTAATTTAATTAATTGTATAAAAAAGTCAAGACCTACAGCAACAAGCATCATAAACCCCAAAAATAAAGTTCTATGGTAATGACTGGTTCATGAGAAAAAAAAGGAAGTTAGCTTCACCCCACCAAAATTTAGAAAAAAACCCCAATTTGATCTTTTTGGTGAACAAATTTTTGCAAAAAAATGAAGCTTAAAGTGCCTTATCTGTCATAAAAGTCAAACTTTTGTAGAAGGATTTAATTCTTAAGTGTCTTTATTTGTGCATGATTACATTTTGTCTAAAATTATAAAAGAAAATATGTTCCATTCATGAAAAAATAAAAAAATCATAGCATAATCAAAAGCCTTCCTTCCTTCCTTCCTTCCTTCCTTCCTTCCTTCCTTCCTTCCTTCCTTCCTTCTCTCCCTCCTTTTTTCTATTTTCTTTTTTTTTTCAGAGTGAAGTTTCTTTATGTTAAAAGCCTGCCATAGAAAGTTTTAGTTTTGAATAAAGAGTACTTTTTTATTGGAAGATTTTGAACTACTTAACCCAGAATGAAGTTAATAAATTTTCAAAGCAGAGCTTGTATAGTGTTCCATAAATAAAGCTCAGGGCAAGGGAATGTAGTGCAAATATTGAACAAATAGCTGCTTATTCATTTTAAAGTAACCATCTGCTTTAAGGGGGAAAGATCTTGTAGAAAAAACCCCATGATCCTATCTTTAATGGCTGAAAGGGACTGAACATGTAAACATTGTGCAGAATTAATGATGACATTTTCTATCTTTTAAGAGCTTTTCTTCATAACCTTTATTTTAATATAGTTCTTCTGTATAAAGTGTGCATATATGTATTTATAAATACTTATATATCTGTACATATTTATGTACTTTTGAATGTGAATCGTCTGCCATGCCACGTGTGCAAAACGAAAGCCTCCTCTTCCCACTGCCGTGTTCAGTGCAGCTGAATCCGAGTGCCACAAGGGCTGCAGGGAGAAAGGCATAGGCTCTGAAAATGGTGATCCCTCTGAGGCAGCAGGAAGGATGTCTGGCACAGACAGTTAAAGCCCCCCGTGTGTGTTGTTCCTCTCCAAGGCAGAGATAACGAAAGAACTGGGGTCTCAAACACAGTAACTGAGTAGTTCTGAAACCACAGTGCAGTTTCTGCTGTTTCCTGGGGGCAGAAAGGCAGGACATTTCTCTTGTGTAGCCAGCACTGGATAGTGAGGGTGTACACCATTTTTACCTGTCTCCTTTGTGGCACACCATTCAACAGTGTGCAACAGGGACAAGCCTCTGTTTCCTACTCTTCAACAAAACAGTAGGAAATAACACTGATCATACTTTAAAAAGACATTAGGTACATATCATCCAGGATACTTCTTCTTACAGAGGTTTAGGGAATTAATTTTTAAAAAGGAATGAGAATGAACAGTCTTGAGTATGCTGTCTCACCAGTGGCTTAGGAATATCCTGAGGCAGGACAGGTGTCATGCCTGTAGCATCTAATACTCACTGGTGGAAGCATGAATATGTCTGATGCTCTTTGTAATCTAAGGGAGCAAATTCCTCAATGCCCCAGGTATTGTATGAGAAAGGGTACCATTTTTTGAGTTTGAACTTCTTGCCTCGTTACATAGAACATAAAGGTGGCAGAAATGTGGAGTGTCCTGCTACTAGTGGTGACTGCAAGGGTGTTTAAGCACACAGGGAAACGTGGAATTTCAGTATGATGTATCACCTCACACCACAGCCAGTAAAACACATTCTGGCACTGTAAATAAGGTGATACTGTGTATCACCTTCAGATGGCTCTTTTTGAAATGCATGAGTCCTAATCTTTGTCACTCCTACTCCATATGTAAGTTTGTGTTATAATTTATAGCATACTTTCCTAAAGTGAGTTTATGTGCTCTAATTGCCAATTCATCCATTATTTTCTTGTTGATAATATTTAAATTGATCAAGCACTACCAAATCTGACACAAGGGTAATGATCTCATAAAAATTATACATTTCATAACTACAAGTGGTTGACTTTTGGTAGACTCATAAACTGAGTCTCCACTTTGACAAGCATTTTCATTCTAAGCTGACAATGTCACAGAAAGAATTCCTTCCCTCCCAGCATTTGGACTAGCAGTGAACCAGACTGGGGAACCAAGCCAACTAAACCAAAATAGTAGTAGACAAAAAAATGGAGAAAAAAATATGTTAGTGCTCAGACAGGTACATACTAAAAGGGCTTCTCCTGCTTGCTCCTCCAGGGCCACCTGACACTGTTCAGAAGGATCGCTGAAGGAGAGCCCCAGGAAAGGGCCTCAGCCCAAATTCAGCACCAAACTGCTCCATTTCACCTGACGAGTGGCCAGTCACCGGGGATGTTTTCCCGTGGCTTCAGCAGCACAGCTCTGCTGCTTCGTGTCAGAGACAGCAGCCGGGATGTGGGGTGGGAGCGAGGAGACTGGGAAATAGGCAGAGGAGAACATGGAGGCACAGAAGACAAATCCATAGGAAATGAGGCTTTGCTAGCTCAGCTTGTTGTTGGAACAGTGTGTTGCCCATCTACTTAGGCTGTTGTGCCACCAGAGGTGTATGGGGAAAGGCAAGATAATTACTGTTCACTATGCCATACTTATCTGTTTTCCTACTGTTGTAGTTTTTTACCAGTTTGTCTGATACTGTATTAAATATATTCCTCTGTACCTCCCAAGATCATCCTTGGACTTCTTTGAAATAAACATGATCCCATGTCAGCAAAGACATTTCCTGTCTCAGTGGGAACCAGATGTCTCTCAGTTGTTTTTATACTTATGGAGGATTTAAGTGAATTTGTTCGAGAAGTGTTATTATTTTAAATACAATGCTCTTTAACAACTAGAATTTTGCAATAAATGCGGCAGAAGCAGATCCATAAAAAACCCAAAAATATGTTTGTGTGACAAGGCAGGAAAAGCAGTAAAATTTTGTATATTTCCTATGCATATGTGTAATTGCAAAGCACATCATGATGCAGGGGACCTACCTGTGTGTTGCTTATAAAAGGCATTGTAGAGGAGAAAGTTAATAAAATAGTTCAACTAAAGCTGTGTGCAGCGGTAATGGTCTTAAAAAACGCATTTTGAAGAGTCCTAAGTGGATATTTAGACATCATTCACCAAATGGTGGCTGTATTTTTTTGTAAATTCGTTTCATGAAAGTCATCTATATGTGTTTTGCACTAGTTGAGTTTTGGATTGTTGTTTGATGATGATGATGATTAGCTATTTTAACAGTCTGTTATTCTGGTAACTAGAATATATTTGGGAGTGATACAATTTTTCTTGATATTAAAATTAATATTTTTTCACCAAAAGTATCTCTTAGAAATTGTTTTCTACTAGCCTTGGATTGTATGTAAAATGAGAGGATACTTCTGCAATTCTTATTGAATTGCTCATTCTCTACTACTTTGTCACTTCACATCAAGCTTTGATTATATCTACACGGATAACTGCATGCAACATTTTGGAAAAGCTAGATGGTCTGTGTGGCTTGTCCTTGGATGAATCAAATTGCTGTCCATGAAAATAGAGACAGCTCACGCCTGTTTCCCTGTGCTAAGCAAATTCCCTGTCTGCCACATTTTTGTCATGAGCAAAGTCATATTGATGTTAGTTGTTTACACAGTTGCTGATCTCAAGATGTCATACAGAAGCTGGGAAATTTCCTCTCACAAAAATGGTGACAGCCATGTATTGATTTAATTGGAGTATATTTGGTGTCTGTAACTATCATACAATGTGGGAACCTGGATCCATTAATGATGCAACACTTTCCAGATACCTTTGATAAAGAAGACTTTAGAGATTTTATGCCATGTGGTCATATGATTTTTGAATGGGCTTAATGTCATTAGTTTAAATACAAGAAAGTTGAATTAGCAAAAAACCCATAGGTTTGGCAAGATGAATGAAGATCTAATAGAGGCAGTTCATTGTAGCCAACTCTCTGAAGGACTGCATATTCATGCTAACTTCTAACTTTCAGTAAATAACACAGAATCTGCATGGATTGAACTCCAAGGTGAAACCAGGGAATGTCACATTTGAACTGTTTTGCTGATCCGTGTACCTTCTCAAGTCTGACTGTGATATGCTTTAGGAGATGAGAGGGTCTCTCAGGACAGGAGCACAGTCATAATGAGAGTTGTTAATTACCTCTGAGTGATCTGGATAAATCTTTCTTCAGAGTGTGATGCAGAGACTTAATTTTTAGCCATCATGAGAATGACTGCAGCAAATGGCAGCCAGTGAGGAAATGCACAAGGGGTCATGCTGATGTGCTCGCAGGTCCTGGTGCAAAGCAATGCTGTCCGAGGACTCTTTGTACCAAAAGTTATAAGGCACATGGCTGCAGGAATGACACAAGTGAACAAAACGAAGCAAAACCTCTCAAACACCACCACAGTGTTTTCGTTTCCAAAATTAGCAAATAAAAAAATTAAAAGAAATCTTGCTTAAGAGGCTGAAAAGAGGTATAAATGTACAGCTACATCCAGCTTTGTTGAAAACTATCATGTTGAAATTTCAGAGGAAGTGAACATCAAACCTTAAAAAATATTATGCCAAAACGATGAAGAAAAAATAAGATCCACTAAAATTCAAACCATTATGAGTAGCAAGTGACTTAAAAGGTAAAAAGATAATTCAGATAACTATACATCATTCCAGGAACTATATATTCTCATGCAAGGAATGAGTCATTCATCATTCAAAGATCGAATGGTATTCTTTCCTTCCTGAATAAGGAACTATGGAAAAATATAAAATATGGCAAATTAAAAATCAAAATGCAGTCAGATAAAAAATATTTTGGGTAGAGACTTCTTGAGAACTAATAAATAAATGCAATTTAATAAATAAATCCTTTGGACACAAATCATGTACATGAAGTTTCCAAGAAGCTGTTGGCTGCAAGGCTAATAGATGGCCAAAGTGTAAGTGATGTGCTTATAGACCAAACAAATGAATGAATGAATAAATGAACTCTTGACACTTGTGTTTGTCATGGAGGAGCTGAAAAAGTTTGTTTTATGCAAAGAAAACCACCTTCATCAGAGACTGTCATAAGTCATAAATTAGTCCAGAACAGAAGGTGTTGCACTCTATAGATTCTTACAGTATTCTTTTGGAGATGCACCACGACATGCTAGGGCTGTTTGCTTTTCAGAAAAAAAAAAAAAAAACCAACAAAGAAAATAAAGAAAATATATAATTGTGTGGAAAACAACTGATTGAGAAAGACATCCAAGTGTGCTGACTTTGTGAAGTAAGTCAGATGGTTGTTTTGACCTTTGCAGAACGGATCAGAAGAGGGAACATGCAGCAAGGAATTCCAGCTGGAAGGGCTGGCAGCGAAGGTGGGGGAGATTGAAGGGAGAGTGTTTAATTGGTGTATAACGAAGGTAGAAAATATTTGACAGTTACACAGCATGGTAGGGATTGAAATAGACAAATGATAATGGGTTTAGGTGAAGGAAAACAGAAGGATGCAGTTAGTTAGAAAGGTTCAAAATAAGATGTCTATGCCGTAAAGACAGCTAGCTCCAGGTTTTTAAATCTATGAAATCCTGTCTCTGCAAGTCTAACCTGGCTCTTACCAGTGGATCCACTAGCTCTCCTCTCTGACTGTTTCATTTGTATATTCAAGACTTGAATGTAAATAATGTAAACATGCCAAGGATTAGTCTATATATTAAGATCTTAATATTTAAAGTACAACCAAGGTGAATATAGCTATATGAATTTCATAGATGATGAGTAACATTAAACTGGGATGGAGGGGTGGGTGAGAGGGTGCATTTGCATTTTAACTGGAAAAGTTTAAAAACACTCATAACCTCAGCTCCAGACTGCAGAGTTACTCTTTTCAGCAGCAGGATGAAGAAATGTGTTTCTCAAGAGGTTTTCAGAACATGCCAGCTCTGAGCCAACTTATAGATTAGGCAACCTCACAACCTTACTAAAGAAATAGAGGAAGATTCTGATCATTGTTTTGTCTATTCATGATTACTTTCGACTACTGCAAGATCACGTTTTAATTTTTAACTGGATAGAGAGAGGTTAGATCTTCTCCTTGAGCTTATTGCGTGTCTTTATTTGAGCTTGTCATTGGTGACTCCCCCCCATTCTGAGCCATTGCAGAGATCCAAGCCCTCTAAGGCATGCTACTTATTTCAGCCTAAACTGGATATTTTCGTTAGCGGAATCATGCTGTAGTGTTTTTTTCTCTGTTCACTCTACAGGATCCTAAAGTAACCAGTTCATATCCAGCTTTCTATGTTGCAGATATCCAAAGTAACATGAAACTAACCTTATCCTGAGTAGAGTATCTCATACACACAAAATTTTCCAGGTGTCCCAGTCTTGGAAATTGCATATGAAGGTGAACTTGAAACTCAAAACAGGTTTCCATCCAGAGTGTGTGGAAGAGTCTTTTGAACTGGACAAAAAATATACTGAAATTGGCTGACCCTGTCTGGACACCAGGTGCCCACCAAAGCCACTGTATAACTTCTCTCTTCAGTTGAACAGGGGAGAGAAAATGTAACAAAAGATTTGTGGGTGAAGGTAAAGATGAGGAGATCACTCAACAATTAATGTCACAAGCAAAAGAGACTCAGTTTGGGGAAAAAAATCTCAATTTATTACCAATCAAATCAGAGTATGATAATAAAAAAGAAGCACAAATCTTAGAAACACCTATTCCTCATTCCTCCCTTCACCCAGGCTTAACTTTACTTCCAAGTTCTCTACCTCCTACTCCCAAGTGACACAAGGGTACCAGAAATGGGGATTGTGGTTAGATCACACGTTGTGTCTGCCGCTGCTTACTCCTCAGGGGGAGGACCCCTCACACTCTTCTACTGCTCCAGAGTGGGCCCATGCCACAGGAGACAGCCCTCCGTGAACCTCCCTAACATGGGGTCTTCCCACGGGTGGTATTTCTTATGAACTGCTCCAGTGTGAGTCCCTTCTACAGAGTGCAGTCCTTCAGCAGCAGGCCGCTCCAGCAGGGCACCCCTGCTGAAGTCCTGTTGTCATTATAATAACAAAAGACACTCACACAAAAGGCTGGGTTTGCAGAATATCTACTTTACTACAACATCTACTTCTTTTATACACTGCTCTGATCCAGATGGACCGGATTGCTCACTCAATCAATACATTCTACTTGGTTGGCTAGCTAGCTCAACGTCTTAGCACAAGAAGATAGAAAGTAAGAAAGAACAGCACCTGCAGGTTGTTTAGACTGCAAGTTATCATTGTTTGGGCTAGGACATTCAGAGTCTCACAAGAAACTTGGTTTTCTCACTCTCTGACCAAGGTTGTGGGGACCACAAAGTCCTGCCTGCAAACTGCTCCTCTGTGGACTGTTTCTTCCAGCGGTGTTGCTGAGAGCCTGCTCCAGTGCAGGCTTCCCACGTGGTTAAAGCCTCCTTTGGGCAACCACCTGCTCCAGTGCAGGCTTCCCATGTGGTTAAAGCCTCCTTTGGGCAACCACCTGCTCCAGTGCAGGCTTCCCATGTGGTTAAAGCCTCCTTTGGGCAACCACCTGCTCCAGTGCAGGCTTCACATGTGGTTAAAGCCTCCTTTGGGCAACAACCTGCTCCAGCACGCCTGCAGGGCTGTTGCTTTCATGTATATTCATTCCTCTCTCCTGGCTGCCATTGTGCAGGGCTTTTCCCCCCCCTTTCTTAACTCTGTTACCCCAGAGGTGCTATCACCATCAGCGATTGTCTCAACCTTGGCCAGCCACAGGCCTGTCCTGGAGCTGCCTGGCATCAGTGCTGCTGGACATGGGGGAAGCTTCCCACAGAAGCCACTCCTGTAGCCCCCTTGCTACCAAAACCTGGCCATGCAAAGCCGGTACATCTACCTCCATTAAAAAGGCTGTTTGAGGAAATTTCTTTTTGTAAGCAACAGAAGGGAAATAATTTTTGATTTTCAAAATTTCCTCCTCTTCTCACACTTTCACTGACAATATTAGCATTAAGGAAGCTCAGACCATGTTTCAGATGTCTTGAATTCAAGCACTGCTGCCTGTGGTTAGTTTCTGATTGTGTGTCTGCAGGAGGTCTTCACATTTTCTGTGGAAATGTTACTGAAATATTGTCCACTATGGATACATGAGTCCATCTCAGCTTTCATCTCACATTTCTACTCACTTTCTTATCCAGGGGAGTTATTGTTATGTCAATGAAAATGAGATACATTTTCACTGTCAAAAGTGGATCCATGCTGCTGAAGTAAAGTACCAAACTGGAGTTGGTATAAACACAGAAGCCTCTGTAGTTAAACTAAAATCTGAAAAGGAAGAGTCAGTCATTGTTACTGCATTTATGGTGTGCTTATAATTGGTTCACTTGAAATACAAGTAATTTTTTACTGTTATCCTCATGAATTACACACTGACTTGTAGCTGCTCTCAGGTCAGCGCTTTTATGGGGCTTCTATGGCAAATTCTGCACCTAAACATTCACCTGGATGTTTCTCATGCTCTTTGTACCTACACTTGATATTTTATATCACATGGCACAACTGCCTTATCTATAAGTCTAGTCTATTTTGTAGCCATCAAGGTGGGTTCCTAGAGGAGAGAAATAGTTGCATGGAGACTACCAGTATGGATAATGGGATTTTTTACAGGATGCAAAAATCACCAATCTATAGGACCTAAAGCCACATTTTTTTTTTTTGTCTTATCTTTGGAGAGTGTATTGTATTTAGAACTGCTCAGTCCCTCACTCTAAGGTTTTAGAGCAGCTGGTATCACTGGGCAATCAATGAACTCTAACTATTGCTTTATTGAAAATAAAGAAAATTCTGCTAACAGTAAATTAGTGAAATCCATATATCTGTTTTTATTTACTTAATCCTCAGAAAGTTTTAACATAGGATTATGAAGATAAAATTTGTACTACACATTTATATGGGATAAACCACTGCTTTCTTTACGTTTCAAGTCAGTTCAGTGTCACAGACTCTCCCATACACTGGCTGTAAACCAGTGATAACTCATATGGACAGAAAACAAAAAACTCCCACCCTCAAAAAAGGAAGTGAGCAAAGACATTATTTTATCTCATCTTATGTTTGGAATTTTTAATTTATCATTGAATTCTCTAGGTTTTAAGTGTACTGTGCTTTGCATGTAATCACTCTAGAGAATATAAACACTGAAAAGCATTTGCTGATTTGTGTTGAACTATGAAATGGTTTATGCTATTTTATTAAAATCGAGTAAAATAAAGTAAAACCAATTTTTAAGAACCCCATACAGCAAACAATCCATGTGTGAAAGCTAATAAAAAGCTTTAATGCTTGGACTATCAGCTTCCATGGTTTCACACACACTTCTATTGTACAGAAGCCAGAACTGGAGTTTTAATTTAAGCATTAACTCAAATGGATATTAATCTCTTGGATGCCATTTGGAAGGGAAGTTGGGAGGTGGAAGACAAGAACACAACTGCAAGTATTGCATATCTATAAGGCAAAACACTACTTTATTTGTTAGACCTCTTTGACCTTGTACATAAAGATGTGAAAAGAAGATTGAAATAAAAGAGATGCAGTGCGATTTGTAAGAGTTAAATGAACAGGAAAGACCTAAAGCAAAAAATCTGCAAATAAACACAACTCCACAAAAAACGCAAAATCTAAGAAAACAATCCCCAACTAATTATTTTTGGATTAAAAATGAGTGACTGCATTGTTAAATTGCCCTTTATTTCTACAGTTCCAAAGGTAGAAATAGTTGTTATGGTGAGTCCTGGGTGTACACCAGATACCGGATTTTCTAAGCCATGGGTCAAAAAAATTACTTGGATTGATTTTTTTCCATTAAGCCACAGGATATTTTCAGATATCATGCTGTGTAATTCTGGATTTCAGAAATAATTTGCACAAAGGAAATGTTGGTGTTCTTTAGTTTCATGGAAATAGAGGACAATATAGAATCATGAGCTTCCCGAGATATTTTGAAGTTAAGTAGCCTTCAACAGATGCATGGCAAGGCAGTACCATTTTGTGTCTGGAAGCACACTGGAGTTATGGCACAGCTTTTGTAGCTGTTTTTGTGTGGTTGTCAGAGTCTCTGGTTTGTTCTTCAGCAATACAGCTGAACACTTAGTGATCAACACTCATGTCTTTTTCTTGTCCTCACCTCTTTTTGCAGGTGTCCAAAGTGATTTGTGACAGCAAAGACTGTCTCTACTTTCTACCTTCTCTTCTCCAAAACTATCAGAAAAATTAATCTATAAAATTTATCTTATGTTACACAAAAAACCCCAACAAAAAAGAACGAAAACCAACCAACCAAACAAAAACAAACAAAAATCAACCTAACAAAAAAGCCCAAACCAAACCAACTAACCAACCAACCAACCAACCAACCAAAATAAAAAAAACAAAAAAGCAAAAAAAAAAAAAACCAACAAAAAACCAGAAAACAAAAAACCAAAAAAAAAACCCCTATAAGGTTATATCAGCTTGAATTTTAGCTTGCAGAGATCAGCTTAAGATTTTGGACCTGGGAAGCAGGTACACTTCTATTGACTTATCTGGAGAAGCTACAGCTCATTAATTCCAGGCGCTGACAGTTAACTCATCTATACCTTCTCCAAATCAGTGTTTGTTGGTTTCTTTTTCTTAAATACTGTGAAACTGTTTGGGATACAACTCCCTTCCTGTTACGAAGTGTACACACTTTTTCTTCAGGCATTTTTTACTGCAAAAAGCTTCATTTCCCAGCCCCAGACCCTTTTTACCTGGTGTCACAGACATTTGACTGAGAGAATCCAGTCTTTTTTAACCTCTAAATGAGTAAGAAGTTAAGCTGGATGAAACAGAGCTTTTCCTCCACTGATGTGCCAAGGGCTGAGCAACTGAACTACAGTAAGCTCCCAGGTTTAAATGCCAAAGTTTAAATAGCATCAAGTCACAGAGAATTATTTTGTAAAGACATTAGCACGTTTTAGGTAAACCCAAGTAATGCAATTATTTTTTAAAAAAGCAACCATACAGTATTTTTTTTTTTTGGGAGGCTTTCTTAATTCATCCTATATATAGTTGTAGATCTAAAACCAAACACTATCTGAAAAATTTCAGTAAAGTCTCAGTGAAAATTTTGACAGTTAAATTTCACATCAAGCAGTGCTATTGCCAGATAATGTTATCTTTCCATCAAATCGACGAGTTCTGGGTGAAATTTCTGTGCATTCCTGGGGTGTGACTGAAAATGTTGAACCTCCAATTTTTCAATGAAAAATAAAAACTATCCTGGCAGTCTCTCTGTCATCTCCTGATGAGTTGGACAAATACCATTACAACATTGACTTTACATGAGAGAAAAATGACACCTCCCAGCCTCTGTAGCTCCTGTGTGTATAACACAGCCCCCATTCTGTCTCCATTTCAGATGGAAGTATTTGCACTGCTGAACAGAGGAGCTGGAGCTCAGGCAATGAATCCTGATCCTCCTGTTACTCTAAGAAAAACCTGCTGTACCCCATGTTGTGGAGAAAGCTGATTGTGCCACTCCTGCTAAGGGCTAGAAGGGGGTCCCATCAACTCCTCATTTCACAGAGCTGACCTGTTGAAATTGCATGGAATCTGAAAGAGCTACCAGACACAGCTATGGCAGAAGAAGGCAGCTATGGAGAGGGAGGTGGTGGTGTGAGAAGAGCCCATAAAATGTCCTTGGGCCACCTCGCTGAACCAGGGAGAGCACCACGTCTCTCTAGGTCATCCTGAGTCATCAAAGGATGCTTCCATTCCCAAGAGGAGGAGAGTTCTCACCTGGCAACACAATTTTTGTAGCTAAGTTGATTTTAGACCTTGTAAACCAATGTGCTTGTGATAGGTATGGGGAAAAATACACTCTTCCCATTTCAACCCAATGAGTATTTTTTCTCACATATTTAACCCTGAATAGTAAAGGATAAAATTGTTAGAAATAGCCAATGGAAAAAGAAATGAGGGACAAAAAACTTCTAGTGAAAAAAACCCCAGTGATACATGTTTCATGTCAAAGACACTAAACCATAATGCAGACAAAAAATGTAGCAAAACACTACAAGCGTTGTTCCTACAAGAGCAGAAAAATTAAGTGGTGCAGATATTCAGCTACAGACAGTGTTTTTTATTAGAACATGTGGTTTGTGTAATGTCTACACAAAAATAACATCATAGAATTATAATCATTATGTAAAACATGTAGACATGGCTCAGGAAGGTTAAATATTCTGAGTGGAAATCAAATCCTTTCAGATACCAGGGGAAAAAAGGGATTTTGCATAGTCCTTCCTGAAACTGGTGATACAATGATTGTAATTTGTTCACCACATGCAGTTTTGCATACAGAATAAGTACATTAAAGGAATTTTGAGCCCCTTGATTTTAAGCAAAAATCTAAGTGGAATGAATGAAAGGTCAGATTCTATGACAATATTCTGATATATTACACCTATATACGTTTAGGGAGAATTATATAGTTGAAATTAGGGGATCTGAAGAAAAAAGGGATGTTTGGGAATCTGCTGCATCAGAAAGCAAATTCTCAGAAGGAATTTATGCATTTTATTAGAAACAAAACAAAACAAACCCACAAGCAGAAGACACAAAGAATGAGCAATCAAGTAGGCTGTGCAGTAGTATCTGAAAAGCACCTATGAATACTGTATTATGAGCAATTCAGTCAGCAGATCAGAAAGCAAACTAACAAAACATACACAACAACTGTCAGAATAGATGGCAACAGAGGGGGAACAGATCTGTTGATCATCCTGTCCAACTCAGCTGAAATTTCAAGTCACACCCACTGTCTACCGTTTATGAAGACTGAAAAATTGTGCAGAAATACTGAAGGAGAGAACGTAAAACAATATGTGGGCATTAGAAGGGGCACAAAGAAATGTTGTCAGGACACTTCTGATTTCATGGATACTACTGAACTCAGTGGGAAGAACATACACTGGAAACAAGGTTCAATCTCTGGCAGTAAAACATGAAGACCTGAGCTCATCAAAGGACTGTTCTTATTATGAGCTCAACAGAAGATGAATACCATGCCCTAGCACTTTGAAGTTATCTCAGTAAAATTCAATTTATTGAATCAAAAGTTTTAAAATACTACTCTTATGCCATGCCCACCACCCAGGAATAAATAGCATTAATATTCCTAGGACAGTTACAAAATACTTTCACTGCAGCATTTACTAGAGTACTGACAGAAGGCCAGATGGAGACAATATCAGATCTTTCAATTCCCTGGTCTTTATGTAGTCTTAGAAGGATGTAAATTAAATTCATTTTCTCTCCCTTCTGCACCCCTGTGAGAAGCTTGTCAGGCTCCGAATTAAAGTATATTAATGAAAATTTAAAGTTAGTATAATGTGTGAAAAAAATATGGAATTATGTATTTTGCTACACCTTTAGGTACCTGAAATGAGAGCTTGTACTATTTACAGGAAAACTGAGATAACCCTATTTAAAAAAAAAAAAAGAAAAAAATCCTGCTTTAGGCATGCACTGAAGTATTGATTCAGCACAATACTAGCACACACTGAATCCTATTTCCTAACACAGGCAAAGTAAAGCACAAGCTTAAAGTTAGGTTTAGCAAAGATACTATATGGAAACCTGAATACTCAACCCAAACTGTGCAGCAGTGACAAACCCATTGCAAGTCAGCCTAACACACTGGGCACCATAGCACATCATCACAAATGAGCAAGGGTGTGATGTATGATCTCCTGAGAAATTTTGTTTCTGTGGCTTGTACCCACCACTCTCTTGGGATTGTCAGTATTTCCCTCTTTGGATCTTCCCTGTGCATCTCCCTTTGTAAGAAAACTCCTGCAAGCAACTGAGAAGGGCCAAAGAAAAAGAATGACATCAGGCAATTAAAATAGCACAGCCACTACAAAGAAAAAGCCCAGAGCTACAGTGCTGTTTCATGAGGCAAAGTAAAAATTACTCAGGAAATTTAGAAACAGCAACAAGCCAGTGCTCCCTTGTTCCATATTGTTCACCCTCTGTTCTAAAGTACACTTTTGCAGAAAAAGACACAACACACATTTTCTCTTTTAAGGGTTCCTTTTTATGCAGACTGTCCATTCCTAATACACTTTCAGAATATTTTGGGGGTTAAACTTTGTATATGTAGCCCTCACACTCTGCAGTTCTAGGCCATGTAGAAAAATTCTTCTCTTCCTCTCTCATTGTACATATTAGCTTCAGTTTTAATATGATTAGTCTGAAGAGACACTTGCAGTATTGCTGGCTGACAGAGTGGAAAATACCTTTTATGGCCTAATGCACCAATGTGTATATAACCCTTTACCCTTATGCTTCTTGTTTGTTTCTTTTTATAGTTTTTTGGGTGATTATATAATTAGATGACCTAGTTTATTATGTTTATTCCAAAATTTTCTCCTGGATCACAACAAGATCATAAATAACAGGGAAAGAAAAGTAGCATTTATTTCCATATACAGTGACTCAAAATTTTCCCTGTGATAGATTTTTGTAAAGAGGGTGTTGTAGGAGAAAAGAAATTCTGACATGAGACTTAAGCTTGAAATAGTCTTCATCTGATGGAGAATGGATATTTCTCCTCTTTCTTGGAAATTTTGACTTAAAAGGGAGAAAGTGATATTTTAGTCCAAAACAATACAGAAATTATTTGAGGCTCTGAGGAAAGCTTGAAGCTCTTAAAAACTCATGTGACTGAGTCTCTAATGTAGCAGTTAATGAAAAGCTATAGAATATGCCACTGTTTACTAACAGTCATTTGGCTGGCTCCATTCATACTTTACAGCAAAAATAATTGTGATGGAAATTATACCATACATCTGAATATTTTTCCTTGTCAGCCAGTACCCTGTTATTTTGATTATTTGTTGTTTTTGCCACTGTTTATTTCTCATGTGTCTGCTCAGCTTGCAGTATTAGTTTGATCTGTAAGAACTACCACACCATAAATGCCAGCCATAAAGAAGAACCTTTAAAATGGACAATTAGGAAGTAATCTGTCCTTGAGGAAATTATCTCCCTAATTCTCTATTAGTGGCAGATGCTACCAACTGATCTAGAAATGTTTTCATTCCTTCAGTCTAAGCAAATCACTTTCCCATTCTGCAAGCTTTCCACTGTGTTTGAAGCTGACATTATAAAATATAGCTGTCTTGGAAGCAGAAGGCCTGTAAAATGTAATGTGAAATTAGAATTTTGCTGTATTTTTTGTATAACATTTTACAAAATTATATTAGTGCATCCCCTGTAAGATATTTCATACCACTGATTTTTCTTCTCACAGAAAAGAAATCACATTTCACACTCTGCAGCTTTCTAGAATACTTGTTATGTAAGTGAATTGTGAACTCTTACTAAAATTCTTCAGAAAGTTTATCTACAGGTCTTTTAACAAGGCACATAGAGAGCTGGAAATAATTCCACATGAAGTGCTAAATATTCATTTCAGTAAGCTGTCCTGTGCAGAAAAAGTTCAGTTGCCACTTTTCTCAGAGGAAGTGGATTCTTCTAGCATTAACTTGAAGCATGGGAAAAATGTCACTCCCCTTCCTCTCTAGATAAATTAATGAAGGTCTGGCTACAGTTCTAGCGCTACAGTGATATTCTTTATATAGTCTGTGCATTTATCAGGTTTTATCAAGCATAATTCTGCTGCAGACTTAAAACTGCTGGATGTAAGTTTCTCGTCCAAACATCTGTTGCCTGAAAAAGCAAATGAAATGAAATTCATTTTGGACCTACAAGGAGCAAATGAACTTGTTTGGAAAAACAGAGCACAGGGCAGAGGTTTCCGTGACTTCTTTGCCTGCTGGTAGTAATAGCCCAAGCCACTCCTTATGTGAACACCAGCACTTTAAATCTGGGGCCTCTTCCATTGCAGGAGAAAAACTGCAGCTAAAGCAAAAGGAAATGCAACATCCTAAAAATAACTTAAGGTCCAGCCTCTGTCCCAAGCAGAAAATAAAAACAAAACGGTTTTCAAAAGACTGAATTGTTATACGAGAAAAAGGTAACTTGGGTTTAAATTTTTGTGAGGAACTGCAAGAGATAATCTGAGGACCCCACATATTTACCCAGTGACATCACATGTTAGAAACATGGACAGAGTTATAAACCAACTTATGGGAGAACCTTCAGAAATGCACAGAAAAGCACAGAGAGGCTGGAATACACTGTTAGCCCTTGTCGGCAGTATAATACTGCTGCTGAGCTACTATGACTGCTATGTCAGCTTGTGCTGCTCCACCTTAACAAATTGTTTGAAATCTTGTATATAATTAAGCTGTATTTTCATTTTAGCACCCTACTGTCATGCACCAACCTATTATGCTTTAGGTTTGCAATAAAATATACAAACCTGTTATGCATAATAAGAAGTAGAAAGCAGGAATTTAATATTACTGCTTTTCTCTCTCTTTGCTACTTATTTGCTACTGTCTTCTGACAGGCATTTGTCTTGCTGTGTAAAGCATCTACTGTCTCTGGGTATTAAATCCATAGCAGAGTAATGAATAAATAATAGTAATACATAGACTTCACTTCCATTTGACATCAGTTTGAAAGTTTATTTACTGTAAATATAAAGTTTCAATGTAGTTGAAGAGGTATACCAGTGATGAGATAGCAAAGAATACCATTTCCATTACTCATATGAAATAATGGAAATAAACAATGGGAAATAAATGGGTAATAGGAAATGGGAAATAAACAATAAGATGTTGTTGCATTCAAGATGCATTCCAAAAGCTTGTCTTACCCATCATATGCCAGTGGTTGTCCTACCAGAAGCCACTGATTAAGGTAGGAGCTTTCAGATTTGGAGCATGGTAAATTTTTCATCACTTCATACTTCTTTCAGAAGAGGGTGTATTTCAAAAAAAGACAAGGGAAATGTAAACAAAATTCCTGACTAAATTTAGAATTGATTTTGTCCTGCCAGTGTTTAGCATTTATTCCCTGACCTCTTTTAGACATGTCTGTTGTAACTCTTTGTAATCCTTGGAGAGTGCAACAATTCAAGTCTGCTTTAGGAATGGAGACCGAGATATTGTTGGAGACACCAACCTCTTGTTGGAGACACCGACCTCTTGTTGGAGACACCAACAATTCATCCTGCTCTGAAGGCAACAATGTTCAGCAATTGCAGGCATTCAGCAGCTGCTCCAATTCATCCTATAGTTACAGTGGCTTCTCCATGTCCTCCTAACCTTAGGAAAAAGGGAAGTGACTTTGGTATACTTTGCTTTTTCTAATGTTTTGCAGCCTCTGAGGAACATGCAAACCACGTCTGATAAATAATCCTAATTAAACCAATGGCTTTAAATTCCATGGCTGTAAGTCATGATGTACCTGTAAGTCTTCCTGTGACTCAAATCAAACTCAGGAATGAGCTAAATAAACTTCAAACTAACTGAATCTTTCCTGCTATAAACCAAAGAATGTGTACTAGACTTCAGGCATCTTGTATCTAATCTGTTGCTGCTGAGCAATAAACTCTGCAATTTTTTTCTCAAACAAAATAGTTATATTTATACCCATTTCAAAAATTGAAATTGAAAATTGATTTTGTGTTAGGTTTTTGGATTTTTTCCTGCAGATTGCTCCCACTGGCTGTTGAAATTTGGACAAAAGGAAATGCAGAGGTCTTCTCTATCTCTTTTCACTTTATGTTTAACCATAGCTACAACAAGGCTACAATGTAATTTTGTTAATAGCAATGTAATTCATCAGCTGTTCCTATGTAAAAGTGTCATTGAAAAAAATCAAATTTCAAATAGTCTTTCAAAGTTCTCCTATCTACAGTAGTTGTCTGAACAATTTTACTGTCAGAGATTTAGCTGCCTGATTGCTCTAGCAGGTCTCTAGTTATCAGTTTAAATTTTTAGAGCATTTATCAAAGAGGGACTTCTGGAGCAACTACTTTAATATTTCCCAATAAAAATGGAAGCCCAAGAATTTAAAATGCTTAAATAAGCATGCCTTTCATTGAGCCCCTTAAATTGTGAGTCTGCCAGCATTTCATATTATCATGCTGTAGTGCAATTGATGTTAATAAGACTTGTTTAGGAAAGCAAATTAAAGTCAAAAGGAATTGAGAAAATGCATCTAAGGAGCTGGGAGTTCTAATTGCATGAAATCTTCTTTTTCAGAAGATACTGCTATTGACAGCTTTGCCAGTCATTCCCTTAGCTGTATGTTGGAAAGAAACCCTCTGCAAACTTAGGGCAAATCTGCATTTATCTCAGACACCTCTAGGGTAGCCTGGGTGCAAGGGGAAACGAAGAGGGAGTGCATGGAGCATGGTGGGCAGAACGTTCCCGCAAAAGCAGTGTAGCAATGTAACAGAGCAAGTTTTCAGGGATGAAGTGATCTCTCTTGTACTTTCAGTGTACATGTCTAATGTATAAACAGCAGGTTTTTACTCTACAGAAATCTTTGAAGTTTTCCCAAGAGTTGCTAACAGTGGTAAACAGCACATCCTTTTATTGGCTGTTTACTTGCTCTCAGCATCATTATATATACTTTCCCTGGTAAATATTAGAAGACAGGCTGGTGGAAGCTTTTTACACTATGATTTCTGAAACTGAAATATTTTAATTTCACCAGTCTGGATTTTCCCCCCTCCTTCCTGTGGTTATTGCTGCACATTTCCTCAAAAGGGTTTTTCTGCATTACAGACCTTGTAAGCTTATAGGAATGAGCAAATGCCAAACATAAAATTCAGTGATTGGTTAACTGGGGTCCTAAAACTCATGGAAAGTACTTAGGTTCAAAGAAGGTAGTGTTTTAGATGAATGGCATGTCTTCTCCCAAAAAGTGGGAATGATTGATTGAAATATGCTTTCTGCTACACTGGACATGGGCATGAAAAAAAGCATAAAATAAGGCTTTGAGTTATAGAATGGGGAGTCCTGACAGCCACTGAGTTACAGATAGAGTCTTAATCCCACCTGAACAAATGAAAAGTAAAATTTAGCTTTACCCCCTTTCTCAACTTCGCTTCATTTCCTTTTGTTTTATTTATGGAAGGATACACCTGGTTGAAATGTTCCCTTAAAATCAGACAAATTACTTGATTCAGAGGCCTTCTAAAATTGTTTCTGCTGCTGAGAAAAATTCACCTTAAACCACTCTCACTGTTACACACTTAGTTAGATTTTTTAGTCTTTCTTTAATTGTTGTGGGATTTCATGTGGCTAAAGTCTTTAATGCACTGGGGTTAAATAGCTGATTTTTCTGCTTTAGCCTGAGCTTTGGGCTCCCAGTACATTGCGCAGAAAATAAAAAAAAATATCCAGGTGGGTTCTTTTACAGCTCTAACTAGTAGAAAATACAACTTCATGTTACCTTCTTAAAACAAATTATTGTTTAAAATCAGAAATATCTATACCAAGGAACAAGTGAAATCTGAATTTAAAGTCATCTACACATTTATTAAAGTTACTTACATGGTTAGGAAAGCTCCTTCTGTCCCAGGCTCTAAGGTGTCGAATTTGATTTTTAGTTTCTTTCCTCTCCATGGCATTGTTGATGTTTCCCTTCATCGACCTGGTATCACCAAGAAAGTACATGATAAATTGAGCTTTTCTGGAGTTGTGACCTCTGGATCAGTCTGGGAGGTGAAGCATTCTTGAAAGCTATCAAACATGCTAAGGATAGACATAACCTGGCCATCACAAATTAATGGTTCCTGCATGATCATCTTAGGCTGCATTTTTAAACAGTGACAGCTGGATATGCCAAACAGATGCATTGTTGCAGTATCAATTACCTACTGAAGAAAAATTCTGGATTTTCTATGAGCAATTGCAGAACTTTTATCCCATCTTGTTTATGACTAGGTTATTGACTCGTTAAGCTTTTCCATGAAAAATCAATTTGATGTGTAATACTTTCCACATATTACATTCCAGCATTTTTAGAGGAAAGCTTCATGAGTCTCTGATGCATTATTTGGCTGTCTTACATCTTATTAATATTATTACTACAGCAGTTTTAGCAGCAAGATTTCACAGAAAATTTTCTATCAACTACTTTTAAAGCATAAGAAAAACAAACTAATGGTGGGAGACAAATTGGGCTAAAATCCTTTGGATCTGGGACACTGGATCAAAGGCAGAATGCAGGAAACTGCTGTTCCCCAGAGGGGCAGCCAAGGACTAGGAAAGTTAGAGGTGCGTGAAAAAGTATGACTATTTAATTCTACACTTGAACTACCTTAAAAACTCTAATCTCAATGGTGGAGGGAAAAAATAATTTATTAGATATATTCTTAAAGCTTGTTGCTGTGTTTGATCAAACACTGAATGCAATCATCTTGCAGCAATGGCCCTTGCAGAGTTTTTACATTTCCCTGAGCTCTTCCAGATCCCTTGTTTGCACTCAGGTCTGAACTTGGCCAGCTGCTCAGGGACTATGCGTTCAGGGTGAAGTTATGCCAGCAAGTAGTCAGGCTCCAGCTACACCCTGTTCTGAGTTTTTTAAGTGGTGTTTTACAACTTGGCTGGTTTGACTCAAGGGATTAACCTGAATGCAGATAAGTTGAGCTAATTCTGCAGGGAGGATGTGTGCTAAGCAGACTTTCTGAAATGAGGTGTGCCGTTCTTTAGTAAGAACAAAAAGGCTGGTGGAGGTGAGCTAAATGAGCCACAGCTACCTCTGCACCTGCAAAGATTGTGGGTGTCTTGGTAGAAGCCACAGCACTGCAAGAATTTCATTTTGAAGTCCCCCTGTCACATAAAATACCCCCCAAGAATGTAGTGACATGTTTTGCAGGAATCTCATCAGCAGACATATAGTCAATACAAATGCAGTCAACCAAAGGGTTGGAATTGACCCTGGGTAGGAATAAATTGTGTGTGGATAACCAGGAATGCAGGCGTGAGGACAAATACATGGATATAAACTTACCTATTGCACAGTGTATTTATTTTCTCCATAACCCTCTTCATCTGAAGAATTTAGTTTTCTCTACTGTAAAGACACACTGTGCAGTTGTTTTGCTTCACTGGGGTAATTAGCCCTGGTGATTCTATGGGCTTTAAAGAAGCATATGAAAGTGAGTAGGGAGGAGAGATTTTTGGGAAGGGTGCCATGCTGGCTGAGGTGTAGTGAATGGGATTTTTGGATAGGGAGAATCATCCATCTGATGATTCCCTTCCCTTCCCTTTCAGGAGATATACCCAGCATTGTAAGAGTCCCTAGATGCCTATCACATCCAGGCTCTGCTGCTTGTTGCTGCACCTACTTCTCTTGGCAACCCATTGAATTCTCAAATAATTCTGTGCACTGAAAGGCCCTTTCTGATCTTCAGTACCCAACAGACATGGACAAACAAGCTCAGTCAAGAAAGAACTGCCCAGAGCCTTGGTCATCTTTAGATTTCAGGGCAAAATCTTTTGGGTTTACAAAAGACCTGGGGAGCTCTCACCTTCGTTTACGTTCCCTGTTCTTTGTGCTGCTCCTGTTGGGGTGTGCAGATGGATGGGCTGCCTATGGTTCATGGCATATACAACATTTATCATAGGGTGGGAATACGTTCCTGATATGAAGATGAGACTCTCAATTCTTTGGTTCTGCCTCTGCAGCCTGCTGACTTTTCTAAAACTGTGTTGATGGGAGTAATATGAACTTCTGTGATCTGACAGTACATAGGATGGCAGCAAGACAAACTATTCCCATGGAGACAAGTTCCAAGAAGACCAAGAGAACTACTAATATTAAATAATTGCATTGCACTGCATCTCTCTTTCTAGGATTGATTTATTACACATATAAAAATATTATGATCTTTCCTCCCATTATTTCAAAGCAAAATGCTTAAAGGGCTAATAAAATCAGTATTTAGCACACTTTTTATTTTCTAGTTCAAAACTTCAAGCTTGGTATAAAAACATTATCTCTAGGGAGTGAAAATAGCCTTACCCAGCAGCTTCAAATACAATTATCTGAGTCATTCTTTCTTTCATTCCTTGCAAAAAACTAAATTGAGGTAAAACTTCTTTTGGCTGATAGACAAAAGGAAATTACAGCTGTCTGGAGTTCAAAAGAGTTTCAATAAAACTTGAGTTATGACAAAAGTATACTGTTTGTTATTAAACTCTCAGTTCACAAATTAAGCAACTTTATCTTCATGTTTGATACTGATTATTTTTCCTAGACACATGTATTTCTGCAACATAAAGGTGTATTTCCCTGTCTCTGCATACAGAAGTGTTTTATTCTCATTTCCTCATACACTTATGTTGTGGCTTTTTGTGAGACTACCAATGTAAAGTAGAGGAGAACTGGGTCCATTGGAATTATTTTCTAGGGCAGTGGGCACTGTTAAATAGAACTATTCATGTGTGCATGCGTAGCCACAACATTTGTTAATAATTTACTGACTGTATTGTGGAAAAAAGTCACTCCATAAGCAGAATATACTTTACTGACTACCCTGGGTAAAAGATAGATGAAGAATATTTAAGCAACTATATACAAAGGATGAAGCAAGGATTTGCTGATGGTACTGCAATGTTTGTTTCTAATTGAACAAGTGCACTAGGGTTTCACTTTTGAATAGGATCTCAAGATTAACAGGTTGTTCTTCACATTTAGTGTAAGGCTATGCTGGCAATTGTGTTCATTCCAAAAACTTTTTTCATGCTTTAAATTATACATTACAGCCTATAAAACAAGTGGATTAAGGGGACTTAATTCCTTGACTTTGAATTTAGATCTTCATCATATTTTCAGCAGTTTATAAATGGTGGAAGTTGCCCAAGCTCCTGGCATTGGTGTAGATACTCCAGCAATTGCTGTGCCCTTGTGGGGCTGAGGGCCATGGAAACCACAGTGCCAGATCAGGCCAGTAACCCAGCAAACTCAGGGTGCACTGTCCCACCTATAAGCACTGGATTTTACAAACAAATTTTCAAATAGCAATCATCAAACAGCTATTTAACTACCTGCCCAGAGGCTAAATAACTTTCTCTTGCCACTTCAATATCTGCATGAGAGACCGATGCCTAAAATTTTGAACTTAGAGCTCAGAACATTTTAATTAGCCATAAGAGTGCACACTGTGCTTCAGATTCAAATACATGTTGTGCTAATTGGCTCCTCACAGCAGGAAAACAATATTTAGCTTCAAGCATGTCCACTAAATGTTGCTCTCTTTTGATTTTATTGGCTTTCTCTTGATCATTTTGTAGTTTAGTAGTATCATATTGTGCTCTGCTGACCAATGTAAGTGTAGTCTCTGTCACTTACATGTGCCACCTTCTCTAAGGTTGCATTTTTCCTGGCTATTTGTCTTTACCCTGAAGGAACAGTCCCAGTCTCTGGAGTTTTTCTTGAAAGTGGTTTCTTATCCTATAGAGTGGATCAGTGGTCACCCTCATCTCCCTCATCACTCATCTGTGGGCTCCTGGGTTTCTGCCATGTACTTCCAGGTGTTGGTTGAACAGAAAAAAATACAGTGTACAAGATAGGAACATTACTGAGTAATGACTTTACTCCTTTCCATTCCTGCATCTCAATCTATTCTTAGCTAAATAATAATAACAATAACAATAACAAAATCTGTGCTGCATCTTAAGCATAATTCAAATTCTCTCAACTTTCTACCTACCAGGGTTTTACATTTTAAAAGAAAATCTTTAGGGGCTTTTTTGGTTGGTTTTTTGTTTTTGTTTTTGTTCTGTTTGTTTGCTTGCTTTGTTGTTCCCCCCCCTTTTTTTTTTTTAGTTTTAAATTTAAATTTTAATTTTTATTTCCAGCACCTTTCTGGATGCCTTTCTGATTAAAATAAATTGTTCTAGTTTGAATTTAACATTATTGTTTAGATATTGAACTAATATTTGACACACTATTCGAATGTGTATTTTACAAAGATATAATTTAAAACTATGCAAAATTATTTATTTTAAAATTTTTTCTGTGTATTTCTCACAGGCAGTCCTGTTTCGATGGAGTTTTTCAATGTGCCTAATATATATATATATCTACCCAATTTTTTTATGCCTGGCACTGTGCTTGGCCACCTATAGCTTTCCAGTCCCAATGTTCAGATAAGCTCCCTTCATCTCAATTGAATGCAAGCCACCACCAGCATTCAGCCCAAACCTCAGGCTTGCACTTCCTCGATATGGAGCAAGTTGCTTGAACTACCAGACCACCAGGTCTCTACAGAGCTGTGTAGAAGTAAAACAGTAGTACACAACAAGGGGTATTTATTTCAAAATATACTGCCTTAATCATAACTTTATTTGATGGAGTAAATAATGCTGGAATAAACAAAAAAGGTGGAAAAAATGAGTGTACCAGGGATACAGACTGCTGGAAACATAAATTTTCCATGAACACAACTCTTCAAAAATAGAGCAATGTTATAAAAGGTTTCCTACCCAAACTAGGGAAGCTGCTGTGTGAAGGCAGTGTTCAGCTGACTGCCTGACAGAAATACATTACTATTTCCATGAGTGTGTTCTACTAAAGATTAAATGTAAGAGTTTCAAAACGCCATTAAATGCTGCATTATTTTTTACTTTTAATGAGCCTGTTGTAGCCTCAGCGCTAGAGAGGACAGTCTTGCTAGACATCCTCATTACATTTTCGGTAATAACTGATATTCCCAGTGCAATTTTCCCTCTAAAAACTCCTCCCAAGTCACTTGGTTCATGATGTTATTGTAAAAGAAAGACATTAGAATGCGTAAATCAGTGTCTAATCATGGCTAAACCTAATGTTAGCACAATTGGGCTGGCAGCCACAACAGATACGTCTGGAGCTGAATTAAATATTTCAAGGGGCTTTATTCGGCCCCCCTTACAATACGATAGAAACTCACAGATTAAGCATCCAAATAGTTGGGTAGAAACAGGTTATGTCTGATTCACTGACTCAGACATGGCCTGTTTTGTATACATAAAAAGAGGAAATCCATTAAAGAATTGTTGCTCTAGAATTGCTGATTTTGTAACTAACTCTTTGTCTGAGATCTGCATATTTCCAAAACACAACAAGTAACCAGGAGCTCCAAGTTTAATTGGCAAAATTAATTGGTAGCAACAGTGAGGCTACTCAAGACTCGAGCTCTATATTTATGTATTTGTATTTACAATGATTAATAAGTTGTGAATGCACTTCAGACCACTAATAAAATAAGACCCTTTCTATTTGGAAAAAGCCAAGATCTGCCAGACATAGAAACAATACCTTGAATAAAACAAAGTGGAATTTAAATTGTGCCTTTCATATTAAGAGTTCTGAACATGATGATGAAAAAAGCTTTGTGCTAGAGAGCAGGGACAAAACTCAGGAAAATTAGAAGAATTGGGTAAAACCAGAAAGCCTTTATTAGTTCTCAGAAAATTCCTGCATTGGTTTAATGGCCACACACTTTGGGAAATACATGTATTGATCTCTTTTCTAGTCCCTGTAATGTCCTCTACTGTAATTAGTTCCCTTCATGTCTAACAAAGCCTGAAAGGCAGATCCAAAATGGAGCTCAGGATCTTGCATGAGTCATGCTATATGCTGCTGGAAAACAAAATCAAAAAAACCCAAAACATGAGTAAATTTAACTCAAATGAACAACTTGCTTTTGATTGTTTTTTAAAATCTTTGTCATTGCATAAATCGTCTTTTTGTTTAATATAATGTCATTTGTTACACATAAGCAAAACCCTCTGAACAGAATTGTCTTCAGCAGAAAGCAGACACTGATAATGAGGCAGAAAATTATGTGAGCAACCAAAACATTTATTCATTGCCTAAGCTGTCTTTTAAACTGCTTATGAAACTAGTGGGTAGTCTGTAGCCACATGCTTCACATGCCCCATCAGTACTAAGGAAGGCACTTTTCTTGCTCTGAGCTTTCTAAGATCTTAATACCACAAAAATTCAGAATCTGGTTCTTAAGAAAGCTCCAAGTGCCTGGAATGATTCTCACAGTTTTCCCTGTGTGATGATTTGGCAGATCTTTCTTTTTATAATCCAGGGTTTCGGCTGCTACTACAAATCAATGCAAAAAAACCATAATGAACTTTCTTAAAGGGTACGAATTCATTGTTCCTTGACAACTTTTGGGTTAAAACACAATTGTAAAACCTTAGTAATTGAAAAAAAAAACAGATGAGGCAAGCTGAAGCCTACAAAAGGATTTCTTGAAAAGCTTTTCTGCAGGGTGTGGTGGCTTGGGAGTGGCAAATTCCCAGACACAGCAAAATGAAGCCATATGTGAATTAGGTGAAACATAAACCTAGAAAGACACAGTGTCAGCTCTGAGGTGGAGAAAGAATTAGGTGGTTATGCTTTCACAGGGAAATCTGAAGCTTGGATTTACATTAAAGGAGAGGTAAAGTTAGATGAAATAGCTGACCTAAGGAGTTTTGCAGTTTTGAAGAGAAGTCCTGAGACTCAGGAGAAGGACCCTGGGAAACAGAGGCCCAAAAGACCACTCTTGGTGCAGTGGGAGGAACACCCCTGGGACGTTGTGGACAGGGGCATGTTTAGTGCCTATGCGTTCAACCGGCAGCAAGACCCAGCTCAGCTTGCAGGGAGTTGGAGACCACATTTCCTTGAGCACCCTGGAGCTTGGGGGTCAGGCACGGGTAGGGGGTTCAGTTGTAGGAGAGCCAGCAAGCAGCACCATACTTGGGGCTGGAGGATGGTATCCATTCTGTCGGGATTGTGGCACAGGGAAATCCCTGGCACAGGGGAATCGTAAGGAAATAGACCCGCAGACATAGCAGTGAACGTTGAAGATACAGCCATGGTTCGAAGCAGTTCCAGCTGTGCAAACACAATACCAGGATGGCCACCAGCACCCCAGTCACACGTGGATGTGACACCTAGGATGGCCTCAGCCCTTCTCTTACATCCATGGGAGAGATGTTCAAATGCACAGCCTGAGAGGGCAGCTACAAGCATGCTGTAACAGCAGGTAAATTCAGAAGTAACCATATGGCAACTGTCTCTATGCAAGTCACATTTTCCACACTGCTGGGGATTTTAGATTTGAGACTCCCACTGACTCTAAAAGAGAAATAAATGGATCTTGTTTTGTCTTCTGCAAACGCTGCATTTTCCACAGCCATTTCACTTGACAGGCCTGTGGCCTCCCTCAGGTATGCATCTCTTACACAGTCAGGTGATTTTCTGCAAACAGGGCTGTGAGACATGAATGGGTGTAAAGTGGACCCTTGCCTTTTACAGCAACAGGTGTCACTGGAGGTCTAGTTGATGGCCCCTTTTTAGGTCCTCAAGTAGTTTTAATGAGCATAATTAGATCCTATAATTTATAAGAGCTGCTGAACTGTGCAAGTCTGTATGAAACAGAAAGAGAGTTCTGGGGTGTTTGCTTTGAGTAGCCTCCTAGGAAAAATATTATTTGAAGTAATTTTCAGGGTGGGATATTGTGCTTAGAGGAGGGTATGAAGAAATGAATATTCCTGATTTGGAGAAATGATCAATAGTATTAATTTCAGTAGACCAGTAGACTTCTGAAAGAGCTATGATAATTTAGAACAAGGTTTTGTCTTAATGCTTTATTCTTCTAATACCTAAGTAGTCACCATGCTGATATTGAGCATGATAGAAAATACCTCACCCTACACAAGGTACATTCCCATGTATAGCCTCATCCATTTTTGTGGGAGTCTGCCTGCGTGCCAGGACCCTCCTGTAGCTTGAAAGACAGCAACAATTTATATATGGTACATATGCATAAAGTTAAGCTGATTTAATATTTCACGCCTTGTAGTTTACATGGCAAATTTGGCATCTTTTTCTTCTCACCTAACATTTGTGAAAAGATTGTAGTTGTGTGTTACCTAGATGATCAAGTACACTTTCTGCACGCAGCCCAGCAGACATGACCAGAGTGGCATTGATCAACTGTGTACAAGAAGATGAGAATAGCACTACGTGATTGCTGCTCCCCGAGGCTCACATCCAGATCCCAGCAGTTCTCTTCCCAGTTTATTAAGCTGTACTTAAAACTAAGCTTACGCTGAGCACTCATGGGAAAAACTTTGAGCATTTTAAAAATACGGATGGGAATTAATTTGTTAGAATAAACTGGCATTGAAAATCAGCATCGAAGATGATGTCAGATGAAGTAACAGAGGGAACTCATCACAGTGATTGTGTGAGTGTGTGTTCACACAAATTTGTCCCATTGCATCCACACAGCTTCAGGTAAAGACCTTTTAGCTGATAACCAGGTTTTATATTTAGTATTTGAGTGTAAGGACCGACCTTCTCTGAAATACCTTTCCCATTCCACATGTTTTTATTTCAGAAGATACCTTCTCCTTTTTTGGGTGAATGGTAGACCTCTATTCTAGGAAAAAAGTGGTACTGTAAAGGAGCAGAATGGGTCTGCAACTGTACTGATCCTTGAGGAAACCTGGAAAACATACACTTGATAACTCTGCAACTTAGTTTTTGTAAGACCGACATATGTGAGGATTCTCAGGAGAATAGCAAGGGGAATTTTTTTTTCAGGAATTCAGAAATTAAACTGAAAGGGCAGGCTACTTAGTAACACATCCTGTTGAGCAAAATGCCTTAGAGTGTTGACAGATTGTCAGTACTAAGTTTTGCAACATTTGACTGAATTTTGAAGTGAGTTTATTAAAGTGATTTAGTGCAGTGCAAGCAAGTGCAATATGTGTTCCACCCATTTTGATTAAAACAAGGCAGAACACTGGAAAGATGCCAGGAAAAAAAATTTAGCAATCCATTCATATCCTTTGAGAAATTTTCTACGAATACTTGCCTGCTTCATGAATGATGGGACATGCTGAGAACAAAAGAGTAAATAGTAATTGAGCAGGCAACATTAAAAACTCTCCTTGTTTGTATTTAGGATTTCACAGTATGAGTATGTGGGAATAGCTGCTGACAAATATTTCCCTGGGGAACTAGATCCAGCATTGTTGTATTAGGTCAGCTAAGCAGGGAGGCTGTTGTATGTCCATGTAAGGGTCTAGCAAGGCAAGCAATGGCAATGCCCTTCTTTGCCAAATCAACTCAGCTAACTTTAGCGAAGATTGCAACGTAATGGCATGAGAAATCCCCTCCAGCTGTACCAGTAAATAACAAAATGGAAAATGAAACCCTGTTAACGGCAACCTGATTGTGTTTCAGCTAACTGGATGATTTACTGGGTAGAGGTTAGAGGCTTTGTCAGTAGTTCAGTTAACAGACCTGATGCATGAGTATCCGCTGGAATCGCCAAGGCTAAAGTGGGCCTGTTGCAAAGAATGAGCAGTTAAGAGACAGTGCTCAGGCTGCAGCAATATGACAAGTGGCTTCTTAGAGCTAAATCACATACTATTAGTGCTGACCTACAATCTCTTGCCTTGTCAGCTGCTGGCAGAGTATCTTGATCTCGTTCTACCTATCTCAGACTAACACCCTAGCCTCCTACCCTTATTTTCCTTTGGCAACCCATATAAACTTTGATATGTCAATAGAATATTTTTTTCATTGAGTGCTTATGAGAGATGAAAGCAGGTTTTTAGCTGAGCAAACAGTGCCCCATTTGGTTCTAAAGATTTCTCTATATCGATGTTCTTGCCATTCTGACAAGAAGAAATATCAGCCTGTGATGATTTTGACACATATCACACTCTGTATTCTTCCTGTTGTTACTCATTTAAGATGTACAAAAGCCTGTTGAAAGGATGATTTTATTAAGTGTGAAAAAAATCATCCTTCTGCAGTATCACTGTGGGTTGCAATACAATCAGGGTTTGAATTTGTTTTTGTTATGGCTTTACATTGCTAGTGGTTGGAGGGAAGATTTTATGAAACTGCCAGTATCCAAAACTGTCGGGGAAGCCAGGCTGAGGATATAACAACCCATATATATTCAAACAGGATGCTTCAGAGGCAGAATAACTGGCTTGTGCAATGTATTCACAAAACTCAGCTGCTAAGCCTGTCTTGATGGCCCAGGAAAAACTGGCTTTGTGGGGGAAATGTGAAAGTGGCCAATGCTTAGCACTGGAGCCCATGTAGCATTTGTTCAGACTAGGGGCAGACCCAAGCTAAGCAGTCCTGATGAAAAGTGGACCTTTTTTTTTTTTTTTTGATAGTACACTGTGTTGATGCAGTTATAGTGTTTCACTAAACCACTACCGCTACATCAGAGATCATTGGGACATTAATTTACCGGCAAGTGCATAGAGCAATCCTGGCTCCATTTAGGTAGTATACACTTGCCAGAGTGGCTTTTTAATATCTCCTCAAGGCACAGTCCACTGCTTACTTCTGCATGAGTGAGATGATAAGCCTATTCATAGCACATTGGTCTTTCTGGACTAGATCTTCTGTAGATTTCCTTGTTTTTCTTTAATACTTCCCTGTAACAACAGCAACATAAAGTCACACAGCTGTATGCTTGTTTTGCAGACAGTATTTTGAATAAGCTTACAGCACGTGCATTTGAGCTTCTTGTTTGTCAGGTTGTGTCACACCATGAGGTTTATCTAATATCCTTCCTTTGACAGTACCTTATTGTCTGACCTTAGGCAAATCATGAGATCCTTCATTGATGAGTTTACCTCCCCATTCTTGGCATCTGATATTTGATGAAGAGTTCTTCAGAACTCTTACCAAGCACTTACTTGTATTAACTGGTGTGTATACACCAATGACAAACATATGTAATGATCTAGCTATGGCTAGATTCTATAATCTTTATTCATCCTAATTAGCCTCTAAACTGGAATGGTCCATTGTTTCCAGGACTCCAAAAGACTGGTAGAGTATGCTAATTTCTGTGGGAAATAGGCATTTTAAGAAAGCTAAATATTCTTGTTAAGACAATGAAATTAATATCCCAAGCTACTTGCTAAAGCCTACAAATACAGTAATGTTTATGCAGTGTAACAGTAATTGTAAATGCAACAAAGGTGTTACTTAGGGTTGAAAATACCACATATCTTTAAAGCATAGGAAAAATGTGGGTTTTGTATTCCTTTGCATGTGAGATTTGGAAGTCATGTGCTATATTTTATTCTATAGAGTGACTTTCCTTACTTTTCCTCTTCTCACGCATGATATTCTATGTATTTTTTTTCTAAACATAGGGTGTTGGACTCCAGACATAACTGTAAAAATCTGTCAGCTCAGTTCAAGTCAGATAATGCCCTTAGCTACTTTTATTTCACTGTATGTCACAAATGACCACTCATTTCTGACAGAGGTGTCTGAATCGGAATACACCCAGCTTCCTGCTGGTAGCAATTAAAATTATCCACCACCCATGGGTAGATTTGAATTAACGTATCAGCAGAAAAATGACTCTTGTAGCCAGCTAGGTCATGCATCAATAGCAAGGTATAAGCAAAGGTGGCACCAGGTGGTGAACTGCATGCTACAAAAGAGTGAATGGGGAAAAAGGAAAAGATTTCTAACCTCAATGCTATGTGAATAAAGGAGAAATATTGCCACTGACATAATAACAGGCTAGTGCAATGCAGGCAGAAAAGTGACACGGCTGGTAACGATGGCTGTAACATCTGGGAAAAGAAATGGAAGGGCCAGGTAAAGCACTGGGGATGCCAGTAAAGCAATTCCTAATTCCGAGAACAGCAAGGATCCTCCAAGTAGTGGTGAAGACATCATTTGCAACTGACACAGATTTCAAGACAGGACATATCTAAAGGTCCTGTGCTGCCCTCAGCTGATTTCAATAAGTTTCATGAGTGAACATAATAGCAAATTGTTACAAATGGTCATGAAAATATATTTTTTAATATTCTGTTACAAATCAGTGTTTGACATGACAGAAACGGAAGACGAGAAATTCGTATCAGTCCAGCTCTTGAGATTTCCAAACAGATTTGTGGCCCCTCAACTGGTCCTGCAGCACTTTCACTCTGCCTGCAGAGAACAGGATTGGAGAGGCTTCCCCTCATGCCAGATTACATAAAGACAGATCACAGAATTATATCATAGAGTCATGAAACGGTTTGGGCTGGAAGGGACCTTGAAGATCATTTAGTTCCAAACCCTCTGTTGTGGACAGAGACACATTTCACTAGACCAGGTTGCTCAGAGCCCCGTCCAACAAGTGATTTTACTTGCCTACTGCTGAAATCCCTAAACAAGCCTTGGTATCACAGCATGATCTTACCCTATGGAAGAGCACGAGGACTGTGCTCTGCCAATGCAATTTGTTCCGACTTCTACCTCTCCAAAGCTGAGAATATTTTTCTTCATATATTTAGATGGCTCAGGGTCAAATTAAGAAGGAAAATATCTGTTCAAATTATTTTTATCAAAGCAATCCTACTGGAAACTGCAAGACCTTCAAAGCTATTTATTGCAAAGTAAAAAGCAGTGAAGGAAATGTTATTAAAAGTTGGCATGAACTTTTAATCATGCACAGTATTTTATTGCCTTGTACATTCTTCCCCAGGAAAATTTATGCCTCTAAGTAAACACGTATGTTCTGCAGTGACCATAACAAAACAATTCTATTCCAAGACTGGTGGTAATTCTAATTTTAAGGGGGACAAAACAAATGAAAAAAAAAATCCAGGTAATACCCGGGCCAAACTTAAGATATTTGATATGTTTCTAGACATCTATACTTCAACGCATATTAAAAAAACCCAAACATATCTCCATGTGTCCTAGCTCCTCATGCCCACTGGCGTCTGCATTTGGATGCTGTAAGCCAAATACCTAAACACTCATATTCCTCCAGTAGTCAGGAGGAAGAGAGAGATGGCACTAGAATGCCATTGATTTATCTCCTTTTTGCATTTTCTGTAAGGTGAAATGCAGGCAGCATGCCTTGGCTGGGTACCTGGGATTTATACGGGTAAAATTAAATTCGGTAAATTTTGATATCTGATAGTATAGATGCAAAGTTTCGCACTACATTCATAGAAACACAGTAAATGAAGAAAAGTATAGTTTTTAATGATTTTTCATACTTCTAAAATAAGAAATTCTTTATTATTATTATTATTTTTGTATTGTATTATTATATTTGATTTTCTGCTTGCTAATATATTCTGTCAGAAAGCTTCTGGAGTGCTTGAAGTTCAATATCATGTTTTTTGACCCATTTTCATATTTGGAAAACTCATCTATAATGATAGTACAACATGGAAACTTTCAGAGCAAAAAAACTTACTCATCTCTAAAAGATTTGGTTGGTTACAATTTTAGCTGGTCTCATATTTCATCATCCAGTTTCCTTACCTGGACTTTCACATGGCTGAAAAAGAAATTAATTACATAACGGTTTCATAAGGATCTGCCATGAAAAATTATAGATGCAAGATCACTATTTTATGGTTATTTATTAGCACCATTTCAAGCTGTAAGCATAAAAAATGCTTAGTCTCTCTGTAATCTATCTTCCAAGTCATGCTCAAGAACACAGTGATCAAAAAGCTGTGCACAGCATGGCAATTACAGTTGCGATTTTCCAAGAAAAACTTCAAGGTAGTTTGGATAATCACTATGACTGAATTAAAATCTGGAAAAATGAGGAAAACCCCAGCTCCCCATTCCTAGAGGAAACATGGCATTCCTATGACTCATCCACACTGAACTCCCTTGCTGCCAATGTGGACTTGTGCCAGACAACACAGGTAATGGGACAAAGACTGAAGAGACAGCTCTGGAAAGGTTTGACTATCCACTCCATGGGGTGTGCACCAAATGCAACATAGGTTAGTGACTGACAGACTGATGAGATCTGGCTTGCCATGGCTCTGTGCCTCGTGAGACCCAACTGAGGCTGAGGGATCGATGACTGAGCTTGCTCCTGCCCAGCTCACCATAACACCACACATGGACAGGGGTATCTCACAGGTTCGGGAGTCAGGAACCTGTGGTTCAAGACTACAGGACCCTATCGTCTCTCTCTCTCTCTCTCTGTATGGAATGCAGAAGTCTTATTTTACTAGAAAACCAGGCTACAAAGGTCTATGCATCAGGCATTCCCCATTATTTCGATTCACTGAGCTAAGCAATCCTTAGCAATGCTAAGGATTAGAAGGGTAACAAAGCTGATGGCAATCCAAAGCTGGACATACTTTGAACCTCTCCACTAGCCTCTAGAGTCACCAACAGTTATGGTTTTTAAGATGCCAGTGGCACAACATGATCTTAATGCTGTCATCCTATACCTAGACTGGCATCAGAAGAACAAAAAAAAAAATCTCACCCTAAAGCTTTGCTTTCCTTTTCATAGTTCTGCTCTCTAACACAACAATGAGAAAGACAAATGCTAGGAATTTAGCGTTTTTCTTGTGGAGGAGATAATTGACTTTTTCTATCGGGATCTGAAACAAAGTTTTATCCAGATTGTGTAACAATTCAGAAGTGCCTAGCTATGAGTGAATGCTAAAAGAAGTCCTGTTATATGTTCACGGATAAATCTATTGTATTAACAATATGACTCAAATATACCCTTGAAGAATTAACTCCAACAAACAATAAGCTCTGTAGTGAAACCGTAGTTAGAAGGCAATACAGATCTGATACAGAAAACAAAGTGTAACAAAGCTAACCTCTTAACACAGATTTATAGTATGTGTGTCCTGCTGTTTGCTGAGTGAAATAAAAATTGCAAATGAAAAATTCATTTACTCATATGCATTAGTAGACGGTATTGCTAAACAAACTCATTTACAAGGAGGAAGGAGATTTCTGCTAATTTTTGTATCGTGAGATATATGTTCCTTGTCAGGCAAAGCAGCCAACATCATGATCTGCAGAGAAGTAATAGGCGTGTTACTATTTCTATAAATGGAGCACTGCAGACAGCAGAGCTCATCTTGTTCCACCTGCGGGAAGTGGTGTTGTGAGTTAACAGGAGACAGATTATGAGCCAAACTGTAATCAGCTACATTAGGTCAACCCTACTGATTTCAATGAGGCTTAACAGGTGTAAATGAGGACAGACTTGCCCCTACCTAAGAGTTCCTCATGTCAGATAAAAAAAAGAATGAAAATTTTCTATCTTATTCTCTTAGAAAATTTTTTAAAGCCTATCTGTATGAGACTGTTACTAAAAGCAGGAGTGTGGCTAGTCTTGTGAGATAACATTGTCACAATGTTTACTAAACAAGGAAGTAGAGATGACTGCCTGTACCTTGGAGTTAAAAGGCAAGGTCTTGAAAATTTGGATTGAAAGTCTGGATTATGGGGCAAGGAAAACTGGACAAAATTCTGTGATTGGCCATTCAGTTTATGAGAACATTAAAAAATATTTCCCATAAAAAAACCCAAATGTATTTCTTGCTTTTTCCAAGGAAACAACTTCTGTGCTTTGCAAAGATAAAACTTCTGCCTGCAAGAAGCTTTAGAAGCTGAATGTCAAAGGGTAAATTCCATGAGAGATGACAAATGCTGATGGGCTTGAATTTGCACAATCAGCAGCATTCAGCCTCCCTAGGGGAGGTAACATGGGGAGTTAAGGGAAGGAGGGAGAGAAAACTAGTTCAGACAGTAATCTCAGGAGGAAATCTTGGTAAAAATGTGTTCAGAATTCAGAGTTTGCTAATGAAGTTAGCTGAAATGTCTTAAAATATTTATTTGATGGGTTTGTTAATGAAGAATGAAACAGTCCCTTCAAGTTCTTATTTTGCAAAAAGAGGAGCTGGGTGTGGTGGGTTATAACACAGGGAGAGTTATTGTCTACCCATGTTTTTCTTTCTTTGTTTTATAAAAACAGGCCTTAAGGAATGTCAGAAAAAAAATGATGAAGTAGGAAAAAAGAGAAGGATGTGATATTTCATAGGGTTAAGCATCTACTTGAAAATGCAGCAGCACACAGCTGGCTGTTACATCTCCTGTGCTATATGAATTACACAAGAAGAGAATCTGCTAAGAGCTTGTCTCATGTGAATTCGAGGTTTAAGAACTATCCCTGAATATCTTTTGAACTAAAGGTATCTCTACATGATAGAAATACCTTCCAGAAGAGGTGGTAGTGAATTTCAAGTGTGGTTATGAAGCTGTGCACATTATAGCACAGGGAAAGAAGGAAACTGCAGCTCAGGTCCCTGAGGAGAGAAGTTGTGGGGTCTCCTTAGAAACATATACTGGTCCCCTCAAATTAGTCTAAAACATCAGATTGGCACATACTTATATGTGTATGGCTGCGTATACTTAAGCATTAAGTAACCTCCCCACACACAAAGGATATCTGCAACAAAAGCAGAAGATAAACATAAATAATCCTACCAATATAGCTAATTGCTTAGGCTCTTTTTACCTCTATTTCTGTGCAGTCTGGGAGCACAACACAGGAAGTCACTTTAAATATGAATATAATTTCTCTACCATGCTCGTTTTCCCCCAGAAAAGTGCCTTCAGATCAGGAGAAGTAGATGTGATAGAGATCTCAGGCATAGGACAAAACTAGTAGCTCTGTCAGCTGTATGGATACCCAGCCAAAGTTCAGGGGCAGGAAAGACCAGTCTTAGTAAAGGAGAAAGGACTGTGAATGTGTTACCAAAGAAATGCAGCTGTACGCAGTGCTACAGTGTTCTGCAGAAACCTGGCTTTTACAGGGGCAGATACTATCTTCCAGCAGAGTTTTAGAGTGTTTTCCCTACTTCCAGAGGTTTTTAATGCAGCAGCTAACAATCTAGTTACCATCAGGCAAGGCCCAGACACCTCTCACACAGGTCTAGCTGAGGTCAGTGCTGTGAGCCTTCCCACAGCTCATTACGCTGTAATGGAAGCTGGAAGCCTCTGTTTCCCCTGATATTTTTCAGTGACACAACTGGTGTATGTTCATTACCTTCTTGTCAATATGCACCTTTGGACTGGTGCAGATGTAATCTTGCTCCCAGCTTGGTTCAGACAACTGGTGTCCTCTGTGCTTCAAAGGCAGCCTGGATCTGATTTTTCCAGCCTCATAAAGAGAAGTGCTTTCAGATGGTATCGGCCTGTCCCCCTCTGGGACAACACTGTAGGATCAGACTCTGACACAAGTGACAACTGAAAAGAAAGCACTGCCAACGGAGAAAGACAGGAATCATAAGCCTTGTACAATATTAATTTCCTGGCCTATTCTGTGAGGGGGAAATGGGCCAAAATGGAAAGATGAGAATTCTTCCTTCTCAAAAACCCTAGGCACAGGGAATCAAGAGGAGGCTCTCATTTTTATTGTTAGGACGTGGGGAGAAACAAATATTCCATAGTGTGGAAATTACTGCCTGCTACTCAACAATTTAAGAGTGTATCAGTGTTATTAGCTGGGCACAAAATTGAGGCAATTGAGTTATAGTTGTAAAAACATCAGCTTGATGTTGTCTTGACAGAGGAATTTCTACCAGGGCTGTTGCCTGCTGCCTCCTTGAAACCCATTCTTTTATGATTGAGCAGAAGGATGCAGATAATATGGACAGGAAACACTGAAAAGGGGAACATCTTCAATACAGAATGATTTTGAATTACCATTTTTATTATCCTCTAAATATACGAGAAAATATGCTTCAGTTGTAAAAGGATCGTGAGTAAACATAACTTCTAGACAATATATTGTGTTGATGATATGCACATGGGGAGGGCAACCTCAGGTTTTGCAGAATAACTTTTAAAGATATCAAGAGAACTGTTTTATAAAATAAATCTAGGTATTGCTAAAGAGAAAGAAGGAAAAAATACTGGTGTTCATTTTATTGTAATTACAAGAGGAACAGCTGAAGAAAATTAGAGAAGAGAGCTAATGTAGAGAATATATCCATAAAGGATCTTACATTGACTGGTCATGAAGATGTCTGACTACCTGTGTGGTGCCCTAAAAGCACTCAAAAAACCATGAAAATGTATTTTGTGGTGGAAATTTTCACAGAATGTAGGTGTGAGTGTAGCAGTCTGACGGCTCTGCCAGGTACATTCCTCCATTTATTCACAGAGGATGCAGAGCACAGGGGTGTTGTGACTAACATTTATAAATGTCCAGGCAGATGGAAGGGCAGGTAAGAGCAGTGAATCTGTCCAGCTACAAGTCAGGCAGAGCAAGCAGGAACTAAACACTTAATGTGGCATAGTAAGCTAACATCAAAACAATCAAAAATCAACATCAATATTGAAGAATTAATACTTTTGTAACACAGAATAAGCATGACTAGAAACTGTTTTTATAATGATAATGCAATAAAAATGTGTATTTCCTGCATTTCAGAAGATGTGAATTTTATTAAACAGCCCTGTTCTTGAGACTTACAGGTAGAAATCAAAACCACTTGCATATATGCCCAAAATGGGGATTCGGTAATTGAGTTCTTGGTTCAATCATTGAAATCATAGCTAGAAAACCACTGAAGAAATATGGCCTCAGTCTTTCTTGCTGGAATGTACCAACCATCATATATCAAAACCTGGAAAATGACATTTTTTATATTAATAGGAAGAAATACTTCTCTCTTAAATCAACGACTAAACTCACATTATTTACAAGTCCCACCCATAAGCAAATGAAGAATGGATTTTTTTGTTGGACTCTGTACAAAAAGCAACACTATTATTCTTGCACAGGCTTGCATTTTAATTCACCACTGTCGCTCAGAATAATTTTTATTGATAGGAGTGAGAATTTCTATGACAATGCAAGTGTCACATAACGTCACACAGGCATTCAATATGACAGTACAGGGAGTTGTATCCTTTTTTTTCTTAATTTCTCTGAGATACTCCTCAGGTTTTCTGGCATGGATGCTCATGTGTGAAGGCTCCAGTGTAGCTCTCAAGTTCGATGAAGTCATCTGGAACATAAAGCAAGTCCAAAAACCTGCTGGTGTTTCCCTCTGGAGCGGTAAACAAAACATGATATGAGTTATTTGTAAGGAAAGGTAACACTGCTAATAATGCTTCAGAGACAGGATGGGTGAGGGTACCACAGGCAGTAAATCATCATAGGGTTAGAACCCTCTGATCTGCCTGTACAGTAATTAAGAAGAATTCTTAGGAAATTCTTGTTGACAAAAATAAATGAAACACCCATCTACCTAAAAACAACAAAAAAGAACTTAAATGGGATTTGTTTGAATTGCCAGTACCTTTTCTTTCAACTTTAAAGCAGTGTATGGTGTGATGCTGCACAGAGGCTACTAAGGGGCACGAAAAACATTCATTCAGCACAAACTGAGGAAGATCCCTTAATCTAGTGAACAATGGGTCCTACAGGTCTATTTACTGCCAGGAGAAACCTGGAATGGCACCAGCTTTCCATTCTGTCCGGGAGGGAAAGTGCACTGCAGAAAATGAAAGAGTTTCATTAACTGCTCCCCTCCCTTTCACCCTGAGGAAAAGGCCCCAGACTAGTCATTTTAAATGAGGAGGCTATTGGGAATTCAAATTTTCACATGATACATGCTATGTTGATCCTTGCTGGATGTGAAGATCCTTGAACAGAGACACATTTGTCTGCAAGAAACATCTGAAAAATATTCAGCTATTTATAAGAGTTTGCTTCTGCAGAGAAGCCCATCACTTCATCATGTACCTCTACTAATAGCAGAAGGCAGTACTTGTGAAAAAACCACTACATCCAGTCTCTATCATCCCAGAACTACTTGTGAGGAGGCATTTTCCAAAATCAGCACAGCTGAGTTTTCTGTACATAAAATGTCTGCAAGATTTTTGGGGTTTTTTTTTTGGGTCAGATGTGGTACGCTAGGTTTCCACAGACCTTCTTAAGAAACAGAAAGAAAGTCTGAGGAACTGTAAAAATAGGCTCTGAAGCTGGATTTTGAAACAGCAGGGAAGAAAATCTGAGTTTAATGAGGGTTTGCTTGACATCAGCAGGAGAGTTGGAAAGCCAGAGTATATAGGATTAGACCTCAAAATTAATGATACAAGGAAAAGGAAAAATGCATAATTTTAGGGAAGATAATTTTGATGATTGATTTTATAATTATTCATGGCACCTAATGTGAATTATCTGGATATTTTTCTTGATGGCATTTATTAATGCATTAAATTTTAAACTGTGCTCTGGAAGACAGTATAATACAGGCAGGAAACAGAGAGGCCAAAATCTTTCAAAAGAGGCTGAAAAATAAGGATGCTTCCTGCAGTTAAATGGCACATACAGAATCCAGCTATTGCTATGTCACTGTTTTAAGCCTACTCCCCTATTGCAGGGCTGCTGCAGCAATTTAGAATTGAGTTGTTATATCAGATTTTTTTTTTGTGGTATAATAATCAATCAATGAAACAATATAAAAACATCCTTTCCAAATGCAGATTCCAAAAGAAAATTAGTTAAAGTCAGCTTAAAATCCCCTTGTGCTGTATTCATGGCTGCTTTGCTTATACAGTGCTTCAGGGATCCCAAATTTGAGAAAGCATTTCTCCAGTGTGCTAGAAGTTCAGGCTTGCTTCCTCCCACACTCACTAGATTCCATTCCATGTAGGATTTAAATTCTGATTTTTTCATGGTCACAGTACCAAAACAAAAACTCAGACCAAACCCAGACCAAACCCTAGGTAGTTTTCTCACATGAAGCTGGACTTGCTACTCATTACACCATAAGAGATCAAAATTATTCATAGTGTGAATGGACCTGATGATTCTGAAGTCAGAGGGTTTTGCCTTGTAAGAATTTAGTAGATGCTGTGGAATTTTTAGTGCAGAGAACTTATCCTGTCTTTGCTGTAAGGGAGCTACAGCAACTTGGGACCTGAGGCAATCGGAGTTTCCTTACATCACCGACAGCAGGCTACATGGTCCATCGGTTTGGTGTGGTAACAGAAAAATGGCTTCTGCACTCTCATGGGTGTCCAGCTCCCACTTCATCCCCCAATAGCAGTTTACTTTCAAGCAGTAGAGGACTAGGAAACCCTGAATACTAAGGACAGTACATTTCATGTTAAGGCATTTTCATTTCCATATTGCTCTGTAGACCAAGACGAAAACCTCTGCATCAGGTGGATGTGGTGATTTGTATGCTATCCCATGATTTGTGTGCCATGCCATAGAAAAAGGAGGTTAATAAGACAAATCCCACTTAGAAGTCCAGTCATTCCCACAGACTAGAGCTCTGTGAAACGTAATTCAATCTCATTAATCTTTATGATTTTATGGATGTTCCAAAAAGGCAATGTTTTCAGCAGTAAAATGTTTGATTTTCTTCAACTTATCCCTGATGTTAAGCACAGCACTGTTTGTTCCATGGTAGCAGCACTGGCAGGACAGCTTTTGCAGGAACAGTCAGATTTAGCTGAGCTTCGTGTTCACAAAAGCTTGTTCCTGCTGCAGCCAGGTGCTTAAAAACTTTCTTTACAATATCTGACTGGCTGAGTTCAGAAGAATTAACTTGCTCTTCCCTTTGTGGAAGGGTATGAGGAACAAAGCCCTGAAAACCTCTCGAAGATTTTAAGACTCCTGAAAAAAAACCACAGAAAACCTGGGATTTCTTCTCTACAATAGCAGATATCCAATCTTTTTTACTAAATAACAGTAAATAGTGTGCAGTTTGGGTAGACATTTGGAGTTACTTGGGAAAAGAAGAGTCTGGGAGATCTACACAGCTGCAGAGTAATAAGCCAACAATCCAAATTCAAGCTGAAGCACATTTTGCCACATGACCCTTACATGCCTTACATGCACCAATCTCCCTATGAAGATTGAATAACAGTCTGTAATTCTTGCATTGGCTCAGTGCTTCAGCTGTGTATGACACCAGTACTGCTGCATGAGCCCGTACTAAACGTGCTTCCCTTTGAAATTCCTGTGGAAGTGTGTGAGAGAGGAGGGAACTATTGCTACTTCCAAAGCCACAGCTCACCCAGCTGCTCTTTCCTTGCTCTCCAGGCTGATCCAGCACACAAGGCTATCCAGGGACAGATCTAGCTGGTTTTTCTAGGCTTTACAGGGAAGCACACAGGGGAGGGCACTGCCTCTCCCTAGCAGCTCTCAAAGGGTCCCTGGTGCAGCTGCACACACCCAGCTCCGTGGGAGGCTGGAGGAGGCCAGAGAATTATCTCAGAGTGGGATGGCTGGAAAGCCACGCACTGCATGTCTGCATGCCAGCAGGGATTTAGCAAAGCAAAGATGGGAGCAGCCTGTTTTCTCTGGCTATGGGTTTGCTGGCTGCAGCAAGGACACCTGAGCAGGGACTGAGGCAGCAGGTCTGGCTTGGGCTCAGATTTCTGCTGCCACCTGAGCATTCTCACCTTTCCTGCTGCAGAGAAACCTCACACGGGACAGATTAAATGGCTTCCAAAATACTCCAGTCATCACTGCCTAGGGAGGATTTCCTACAATGTTCTCAGGCTTTTGAATCTCTGTTTAGTTACAACCTGCCTGTCACTTCAAGAAGCCCTGGACTGGAAGCATCCAGCCAGTGAAATGGCTGCCCAGTGACCCAAGCGAGATCATCAGCACTAAATGTACATGATTTCAAGTCTCCTGTGCTACATTTCTTCAAGTGTATGTCATTACTCTTCCTTCTGCCCACACTAAAAAGGAAGAGTGGTTTAAAGGCTCTCACTTCAGCTGTTTATTAGCTGAGTTAACACAAACATTTCATTTTGAGTGCTTGAGCAAAGTTTATGGTTTCTCTTCCAGGGAGGCTGACCTGAAACCTCTCTAACAGCCCTCTTGAGGAGAGCATAGAAGTGTTCTTAATAAAATCAATTTCAGATAGCTATTAACAATCACAATCTGTATGGCAATAGAAACCAAGATACAAACCTCATTATAACACTTTCTAGGCCTCTCTGTGTGTAATGCAATACAGTACAGATGGCTTAGAACTGAAATTTCTTTTGACAGTGGTATTACAATAGCAAATAGTACACAGGGAAAATATTAACCTTGGCGCCACTCACAGCCTCTGCTGACCTAAAAATTAGTGATCAAATTCAGATCTGTGTTTCACTTTGTCACAAGGCAGAGCACTGTTACCTTGTTTGTAGAACAAAAGATTGAGTTCACAATTGTTCTGCGCTTGATGGATGCTCTTGCTGGTAAGAGAAATGCTAAAATCATGGTTCCTCAGAATCTAAGCTTGTATTCCAGTTAGTAAGACCATAAGCAAAACTTTAAAACTCTCTGATCCCTCTTTTTTCATATTAGTTGATGGCAGACAAGTCTAATCCTGTGGCCAGAATTGTCTAATAAATGTTTAAAATGTTGGTCATATTCATCAAGCATAAATACGTACAATGTTTCAAGTAGAGAATGACAGTCAATTTTTCAATGCAAAGAAGCCATCAGGATGTTACAACTCTTTTTTTTTTCTTTTGTTAGGTTTTATAAGGCATTCTCTAAAGAAGTACTCTCTTCCCACAAGAATACTCTAGAGCATGTCCTTAGCTTGTTTCTTTTTATATATTTAATTCATCCTGGATTAAGCAAAACAGCGATCTGGATGCCAAATTTGAAGTCATCTGCAACCCCAATATGCTGTGATTAAAAACTGTAGAGCTGATGTCCTAATCTAGATTTTAACAGATAATGTGATGAGAAGCATAATTGTGTTGCCAGCTTTGAATTAATTTTCATTATCTTTCTCTCTTTTAACTAATAATTTTTCTCTCCTTTCTTTCTTGCACCGAGAGTCCAGTAAGACCTAATGGTCACCAAGAAAGTGGGGAGAGGGGAGAATAAATGGAACACAGGGTTGTAGCAGCAACAATTTTCTCAAATAACCAAGGCTGTTAGGAAGGATGGAATTCATCTTTTAAATTAATTACACACATTAAGAAAAAAAGATTAAAAGGACTGGAGAGTGAGTGCCCTTTTGTGATCAGCCTAAACTTTATGAATCTTCCAATTTATACCTAGCATTATTCAATCTCTTCAAAATGAAACACATTTTCACATTTTAAACAGACTCTCAGAACGTGGGGCAGAGATTATGTTTTTAAAATTTGGTGGTCATTGTTTCACCAAAATTGATGAAAGGAAGGAAAGGAAAGTACAACACTTGTCTCATACATGTCTTAGAAACAGAGGTTAATGGAGATTGGTCTATGGATTGTGATAATCTTTCTGACTGAAATACATTGAGGCTCACTCAAATTTCACAAAACAAACCTAGCTGAGTTTTAGCTGGTGCAAGGTCCCCTCCTTATCCAGCAACAGTGACAAGGCTTAGGCTACACTGACCAAGACACTTTCCAGGTGCTTTAGCTCTGGTCCAATACTTTTGCCTTGATCCAGATCCAAGCCTCAGTGCTATAGAGGAGAGTAAAGCCCCCAAATTGAGCAGTGATGGTGATTGGATATACTTTTTTATCTCTAGTGACAAATGGTTAAGATTTGAAGTATGAGATTTAATTATTTTCATTGTCATCAGTTACCTACAGTCCTAGAGTGTGTTTTGAGTCTCAAAAATAGGAGGTGAACAGGCTATGCTGCAATCTCGTGTTCTGGTCTCCCAGTCACATGCTCCTTCATCACAACTGTATTATTAACTGCTTAAAATTTCAGTTCTCTCATTTCAATTTTTCAGTTATTTTCATATTGAAAAACTTACTTGTGCAATTAGAAAGAAAAATGCTTTGTAGAAAGAAACCAGAAATCTAATACTCTAAGTGCTACACAGATGTTGAGAAATTCTGATGAAATAAGAAGACATTCAGCTGTGTAGCTGTAGAGATAAGTAAGAAGAACCATACTCAGTGCATAATACCTTGGCAAGAGTATAAACACTGGCACAACTCCTCATCACTGCAGTGGAGCTGAGATTTCAGAGCCAGTATCAATCAGGATTCAATCAGTGGCAAAAAAGATTGAGTCACTGAGACAGAGAACAGCATAATAATATATGCCTAATAGGAAACCAGAAATAACAGTTTGACACTGGTCTAATTAACATCAAGTGTACATTTCTCTATGTCTTTTCCAAGTTTAAAACAGTGTGAGCCAAAAAGGCACCTCTGACAAAAATTATTTGATCCAAACACAAATTCTATGAGCTCTGGATGATTCAAAGGCAGAACTGCATTCTGTGACTTTGAATGGGAAGTTTACTCTTGGTCATGCTAGGAGATCCGGCTACGTGGTCAGAAGAAACCTTGCCTCCCACTGTCTTGTTCTCAGGCTGCCACCTTTATACAGTTGTCTTGGAGATGAGAAACCATTTGTCAGGGTCTCTGAGGATATTTCAAATGCTTCAAGCTCATGTATATTGCCATATATTCTCTGAAAACAGCAGCTCCCATCTCCCACATAAAACCTGAGTGATTAGCTAACTGGCCTAGGATTTGGGGCAGCCATATCTGAAATCCAGTAGCACCCAGGGTGTGTAAGCAGAAGGAGATAAAAACCCATCCATGTGAGTCTGTGGTGATTTGTTTTCATAGAATCACAGAATCATTAAGGTTGGAAAAGGTCTTTAAGATCATGAAGTTCAACTGTGATCCCAGTTCCATCAGCATGTTCAATATTAGACCATTCCCTCAAGTGCCACATCCACATGTTTTTTTAAGAATTCCAAGGATATGACTCCACCCTTTCCCTGAGCAGTCTGTTTCTCTGTGTAGTTCTGGCACAGAGCAGAAATGGCCTTTCTCAAGGCCTTTGCTACCTAGACAAATCTCTACCAAACAGCAAAACTGATAGACTTAGCAATGTTCAGATAAATTACTGCAGTAGGTAACCAAAAATTGAAGATGGAAATAATGGTCAGAACAGGTTTGTTTCCATCCCCTTGGCAGAAGAAAGGTAGTCTGATACAGGCCTTGGTTAGTGCACTATCTTTTGGTGATAAACCTTCATAACAATATAAATAGATTTATGGTGATGATTGAAACAGTGAGAGAACAGAGATGCATTTCTTTCTTCTTCAGCCAAACCGGAAGTCTAGTAAGAATTTCAAGAAAATATTCAAAATCAGCAGAAATTAGAGTGCTGAATTAGAATGTAGTGGAAGGGACTTTTCATGCCATATGAAAGGAAGGAACAGTATTGGGACTGTGATGTTATTCACCTAAATAAAATACAACTTAGTCTAATTTACAAGGTTGACTTACAAGATAAAAATGAAACATGAGATGGAAAATACCTGTGTGTTTTCTTGTTCTACAGCAGTTGAAATACTGAGAGGGAAGAACATACCTGTATTATAAGACCAAGACAAGGATGCCCTGAATAACAGATTTGGTTTTCATTTGGCTCATAACTAGGTTTTTCTAGTTAAAAAGCTATCTGATTTTGTCAAATACCTCCTCAATAAGAAGAGCATTAAATACACATTTATAAACCACGACACTGCATTTCAGATGTTGAAATCCAGTGAACAGTCCCAGAGAGCTGAAGTTTTCAGCCTAGAGAAGAGAAGGCTCTGTGGAAGTCTTTCTGCAGCCGTTCAGTGTAAAAGACAGAGGCTTTTTACTAGAGCCTGTAGTGACTGCACAAGAGACAAGAGCCTTAAACTGAGAGAGGGTAGATTTAGATTAATGTTTAATGTCTCTACTGCCAATGCCAAAAATTTTGCAATGTTCAGGAAACAGAAGATAAGATCAACTTCTGTCAGTTTGTGATGTGCATTTGTGCCTCAGAAGTAGCTCCATTTGCTGCTTCTACTTGGAGTTGTACAGGAGGCAAGCACCAAGCCACTGAAAACAGAGCTATGTCCCCTCACACCAAGCTGAGTAACAGAGATAGATGGTCACAGCAGAGGGAAACAGCGGTGGGAGTATCTCTGGATAGAATAGTTTCATCAGTGTGTGAGTTGTTTGGGGCAGGCTTTGCAAAGCAGAGTCTATTGATATCTATCAAAACAAGTCAGTGAGCACACACTCCAATAAAGCTGAAAAGCTTTAGGCTTCAAGGACACAGAATGTTGACTTCTGAGTAACAAATGTTTGCGAGAAAACCCTACAGTAGAGTACAAGAAAGAGCAAATGGTCAAAATAAACTGGTTTCCTTCTGTGGGAGAGAGGATTTAACTTCAGATGCAGTGTGTTATCCTAGGACTAGCCCTGGCTGTGTGAAACCACAAGCACTTCTAAATTACAAATTGTCCTATTCATGGCTGCTCCCTGCCCTTGTGTTTGCCTTGTCCACACCCCAGAGCCAGGGAGACAGTAAGTGAAAACAGAACATCTCCACTGTCAGCCTGGCAGGACAGCTGTAGGAAATAAGGGGATTCTTGCACTTTTGTATGAGCACAAAAACAATGGAGTGCTTAATCTTTTAAATACTTCATTAGGCTAGATGACTTTCTGTTAATAAAGGAAGCCTCTCTCTCTCTCTCCCTCCCCTAACAGTTCTGTAGGAAATAATGGAAGCAAAGCACCACTGTTATAGTGCTTAGGAAGTATGAGGGACTGTCTACGCTGCTTTGATGTCTCCTTTATACAAACAGTCATGTTAATAAAGAATGTGTCCCCTTTTAACTACCCTGAAGCTGATTTCTCATCTGAGAGGTTATAAATTATTTTTAGAGGTTAATTGTTATGCAAATCTGCTCATCATGGGGTTCCAGCACCCAGAGAAATGAGGAAACAATCCTTTGCTTGGTGACATAGGCTCATAGAGGACACCTTTTCATTTCTAAAACCATTTGGAAAGAATTATGTGCCATATGTTTTCTCAAATGTATCACACACTAGATGCAAGAAAGCAATATTAACATGGTGTTAAGGTTTCACAATTACAACATAATTGTATATTAATGTGCCTGGGTTTTGTATCCATATATTTCACAGTATGCATTTCAAAAAATAGTGCCCAGTCCTGTAAATTCTGCTCAGAACAGCTAACACATAGCAAGTATCCCCCCTGATATTTGCAAGTAAGCCTTTCAGAATCAAATCACAAACAATACACACATTTTAAGTGTACATTTGAAAAGAACAACAGAGATAGCAAACTTTGTAGGTCAAATAATGAAGATTACTAGATTTCACAATGAGATTTTTATTTATATCTAAGAGAAAACAGGAAAAAAATACATTAATTTCTTGTTAATTTCTCATTTTGTGTACTGTATGATCCACCTTACATTGCTACATTCACTTAGCAGGTGAGCCAGTGGTAAAAAGCCTTTTGCTGTGAATTTGTGTGAATGGACTGTAACTACTGATGTGGATGGAGAAAGATTTCCCACAAAGCAGGCTAAAGGGTAGGCAGAAACTTGTGCTGAGAGGTCGAATGTGAAAGTGTGACAAAACTGGAGTTCCAGAGACTGATGGTCCTGTTGAATCCACAAGAACAGATGAGCTCAAGACACCAAGAGCCTCCACAAGTGCCCAGGGCCAGTAATACCCACTGGCACCAGCAATGGGCTGTGCAGCTCATTCACATTTCTATTCACAGTAAGAAATTTGGTACTGGAACAAGCTGCGCATGGAGGCTGTGATGTCCCATCCCTGGCAGTGTTCAAGGCCTTTGTGTGGGGGTTTTGAGCAACCTGGTCTAGTGAAGTGTGTCCTTGGCTATGTCAGGGGGGTTGGAAATAGATGACATGATGCCTTCCAACCCTAATCATTCTATGAATTTGAACAGTAAAAGATGCTACAATAAATATTTTCTGGACTCTGCAGTTTCCTACCTTGGTCTGCTGTCAGGGGATTCTGCTTCACTATTCTTTGAGAAAAAATGTTGTCATGAGACAGATGCATGAGCCTGATGATTGTCTTGGCAGTTCTTCAGAGAGGTTTCCAGGGGTGCAGAGCAGTCAGGATCCTGAGATCTTGGTACAGTGCTGTGAACCTGAAACTTACAGAATCTCTGCAATGGGGAAAGCTAAGGGTGTGTGAGTGTCCTGTAATTTTTGCTAGGACTTGTATGAGGAAAGTCTCTTTGCCATCAGATAGCCTATGATAGCAAGATGAAGAGTAGGACAAGAGTAACTGAGATTAAGGAAAACCACGATACAGCAATTATCAACACTACTCTATGCTGCTTGTTCCAATAGTTCCTTTTAAGAGTAGGAATAATGACTCTGGCAGTAGAATTTCTGAATTTTGATCAGTAATTTTCTAAATTGGAAGTTAATACTCTGTCAAGTTTGAAGAGAGGCCCAAGAATTTTATTTCTTTAAATATAACGAAGAGTAGCTAGGTTAGGAACACAGATCAAAAGACTGTGGACATAATTATATGGAAACAGAAGGTCATTCTGAGGCAGGTCTTTGGTACTAATTAACTCAGTCCTGATTTATTGAAGTACCTTGGAAATATCAAGAATAAATTTCACCAAATAAACCACACCATTTAAAGTGGTGAAAGATAGCCTGTTTTTTCTCCAGCATCAGATAATGTTAGTTTTTTCCCCAAAAATTTTCATCAGCAAAAAAGGTGAAATCACCACTCATAAGTTTTAAGTAAAAATGAACATAACTTTTGGCAAAAATACACTTCATTTAAATATTAATTTTTTCCAAGAGTATCTGCAAAATGCTTTAACTACTCAATTTATTCCTCCACCATCCTGTTCCAAAATCCAGTGTCTCATAGGGAATAAATGTCTTTGCGGTGCTAGTGCTGTGGCAAATCTCTGCAATTTGAAGACTTCTCTCAGCAGACCAAGAGTTCAACTTCCTGGACACTTCAAAGCCTTCCTCTTTGAATACCTTACCTGACAGTCAGAGCAGGTGNGATAAAAACCCATCCGTGTGAGTCTGTGGTGATTTGTTTTCATAGAATCACAGAATCATTAAGGTTGGAAAAGGTCTTTAAGATCATGAAGTTCAACTGTGATCCCAGTTCCATCAGCATGTTCAATATTAGACCATTCCCTCAAGTGCCACATCCACATGTTTTTTTAAGAATTCCAAGGATATGACTCCACCCTTTCCCTGAGCAGTCTGTTTCTCTGTGTAGTTCTGGCACAGAGCAGAAATGGCCTTTCTCAAGGCCTTTGCTACCTAGACAAATCTCTACCAAACAGCAAAACTGATAGACTTAGCAATGTTCAGATAAATTACTGCAGTAGGTAACCAAAAATTGAAGATGGAAATAATGGTCAGAACAGGTTTGTTTCCATCCCCTTGGCAGAAGAAAGGTAGTCTGATACAGGCCTTGGTTAGTGCACTATCTTTTGGTGATAAACCTTCATAACAATATAAATAGATTTATGGTGATGATTGAAACAGTGAGAGAACAGAGATGCATTTCTTTCTTCTTCAGCCAAACCGGAAGTCTAGTAAGAATTTCAAGAAAATATTCAAAATCAGCAGAAATTAGAGTGCTGAATTAGAATGTAGTGGAAGGGACTTTTCATGCCATATGAAAGGAAGGAACAGTATTGGGACTGTGATGTTATTCACCTAAATAAAATACAACTTAGTCTAATTTACAAGGTTGACTTACAAGATAAAAATGAAACATGAGATGGAAAATACCTGTGTGTTTTCTTGTTCTACAGCAGTTGAAATACTGAGAGGGAAGAACATACCTGTATTATAAGACCAAGACAAGGATGCCCTGAATAACAGATTTGGTTTTCATTTGGCTCATAACTAGGTTTTTCTAGTTAAAAAGCTATCTGATTTTGTCAAATACCTCCTCAATAAGAAGAGCATTAAATACACATTTATAAACCACGACACTGCATTTCAGATGTTGAAATCCAGTGAACAGTCCCAGAGAGCTGAAGTTTTCAGCCTAGAGAAGAGAAGGCTCTGTGGAAGTCTTTCTGCAGCCGTTCAGTGTAAAAGACAGAGGCTTTTTACTAGAGCCTGTAGTGACTGCACAAGAGACAAGAGCCTTAAACTGAGAGAGGGTAGATTTAGATTAATGTTTAATGTCTCTACTGCCAATGCCAAAAATTTTGCAATGTTCAGGAAACAGAAGATAAGATCAACTTCTGTCAGTTTGTGATGTGCATTTGTGCCTCAGAAGTAGCTCCATTTGCTGCTTCTACTTGGAGTTGTACAGGAGGCAAGCACCAAGCCACTGAAAACAGAGCTATGTCCCCTCACACCAAGCTGAGTAACAGAGATAGATGGTCACAGCAGAGGGAAACAGCGGTGGGAGTATCTCTGGATAGAATAGTTTCATCAGTGTGTGAGTTGTTTGGGGCAGGCTTTGCAAAGCAGAGTCTATTGATATCTATCAAAACAAGTCAGTGAGCACACACTCCAATAAAGCTGAAAAGCTTTAGGCTTCAAGGACACAGAATGTTGACTTCTGAGTAACAAATGTTTGCGAGAAAACCCTACAGTAGAGTACAAGAAAGAGCAAATGGTCAAAATAAACTGGTTTCCTTCTGTGGGAGAGAGGATTTAACTTCAGATGCAGTGTGTTATCCTAGGACTAGCCCTGGCTGTGTGAAACCACAAGCACTTCTAAATTACAAATTGTCCTATTCATGGCTGCTCCCTGCCCTTGTGTTTGCCTTGTCCACACCCCAGAGCCAGGGAGACAGTAAGTGAAAACAGAACATCTCCACTGTCAGCCTGGCAGGACAGCTGTAGGAAATAAGGGGATTCTTGCACTTTTGTATGAGCACAAAAACAATGGAGTGCTTAATCTTTTAAATACTTCATTAGGCTAGATGACTTTCTGTTAATAAAGGAAGCCTCTCTCTCTCTCTCCCTCCCCTAACAGTTCTGTAGGAAATAATGGAAGCAAAGCACCACTGTTATAGTGCTTAGGAAGTATGAGGGACTGTCTACGCTGCTTTGATGTCTCCTTTATACAAACAGTCATGTTAATAAAGAATGTGTCCCCTTTTAACTACCCTGAAGCTGATTTCTCATCTGAGAGGTTATAAATTATTTTTAGAGGTTAATTGTTATGCAAATCTGCTCATCATGGGGTTCCAGCACCCAGAGAAATGAGGAAACAATCCTTTGCTTGGTGACATAGGCTCATAGAGGACACCTTTTCATTTCTAAAACCATTTGGAAAGAATTATGTGCCATATGTTTTCTCAAATGTATCACACACTAGATGCAAGAAAGCAATATTAACATGGTGTTAAGGTTTCACAATTACAACATAATTGTATATTAATGTGCCTGGGTTTTGTATCTATATATTTCACAGTATGCATTTCAAAAAATAGTGCCCAGTCCTGTAAATTCTGCTCAGAACAGCTAACACATAGCAAGTATCCCCCCTGACATTTGCAAGTAAGCCTTTCAGAATCAAATCACAAACAATACACACATTTTAAGTGTACATTTGAAAAGAACAACAGAGATAGCAAACTTTGTAGGTCAAATAATGAAGATTACTAGATTTCACAATGAGATTTTTATTTATATCTAAGAGAAAACAGGAAAAAAATACATTAATTTCTTGTTAATTTCTCATTTTGTGTACTGTATGATCCACCTTACATTGCTACATTCACTTAGCAGGTGAGCCAGTGGTAAAAAGCCTTTTGCTGTGAATTTGTGTGAATGGACTGTAACTACTGATGTGGATGGAGAAAGATTTCCCACAAAGCAGGCTAAAGGGTAGGCAGAAACTTGTGCTGAGAGGTCGAATGTGAAAGTGTGACAAAACTGGAGTTCCAGAGACTGATGGTCCTGTTGAATCCACAAGAACAGATGAGCTCAAGACACCATGAGCCTCCACAAGTGCCCAGGGCCAGTAATACCCACTGGCACCAGCAATGGGCTGTGCAGCTCATTCACATTTCTATTCACAGTAAGAAATTTGGTACTGGAACAAGCTGCGCATGGAGGCTGTGATGTCCCATCCCTGGCAGTGTTCAAGGCCTTTGTGTGGGGGTTTTGAGCAACCTGGTCTAGTGAAGTGTGTCCTTGGCTATGTCAGGGGGGTTGGAAATAGATGACATGATGCCTTCCAACCCTAATCATTCTATGAATTTGAACAGTAAAAGATGCTACAATAAATATTTTCTGGACTCTGCAGTTTCCTACCTTGGTCTGCTGTCAGGGGATTCTGCTTCACTATTCTTTGAGAAAAAATGTTGTCATGAGACAGATGCATGAGCCTGATGATTGTCTTGGCAGTTCTTCAGAGAGGTTTCCAGGGGTGCAGAGCAGTCAGGATCCTGAGATCTTGGTACAGTGCTGTGAACCTGAAACTTACAGAATCTCTGCAATGGGGAAAGCTAAGGGTGTGTGAGTGTCCTGTAATTTTTGCTAGGACTTGTATGAGGAAAGTCTCTTTGCCATCAGATAGCCTATGATAGCAAGATGAAGAGTAGGACAAGAGTAACTGAGATTAAGGAAAACCACGATACAGCAATTATCAACACTACTCTATGCTGCTTGTTCCAATAGTTCCTTTTAAGAGTAGGAATAATGACTCTGGCAGTAGAATTTCTGAATTTTGATCAGTAATTTTCTAAATTGGAAGTTAATACTCTGTCAAGTTTGAAGAGAGGCCCAAGAATTTTATTTCTTTAAATATAACGAAAAGTAGCTAGGTTAGGAACACAGATCAAAAGACTGTGGACATAATTATATGGAAACAGAAGGTCATTCTGAGGCAGATCTTTGGTACTAATTAACTCAGTCCTGATTTATTGAAGTACCTTGGAAATATCAAGAATAAATTTCACCAAATAAACCACACCATTTAAAGTGGTGAAAGATAGCCTGTTTTTTCTCCAGCATCAGATAATGTTAGTTTTTTCCCCAAAAATTTTCATCAGCAAAAAAGGTGAAATCACCACTCATAAGTTTTAAGTAAAAATGAACATAACTTTTGGCAAAAATACACTTCATTTAAATATTAATTTTTTCCAAGAGTATCTGCAAAATGCTTTAACTACTCAATTTATTCCTCCACCATCCTGTTCCAAAATCCAGTGTCTCATAGGGAATAAATGTCTTTGCGGTGCTAGTGCTGTGGCAAATCTCTGCAATTTGAAGACTTCTCTCAGCAGACCAAGAGTTCAACTTCCTGGACACTTCAAAGCCTTCCTCTTTGAATACCTTACCTGACAGTCAGAGCAGGTGTTGGAGCTGGGCAACAAATTCCTCTTAAAAAAATGGACGCTACAATACTTGGTAGGGTCCAAACCAAGTTTGGTAGCTTCCCAAAAAGGGGGGGACCTAAAAAACTCCAAGTATCAGTTTTTTAAAATGTGATCCATAATTAACACCTTTAAAAATCTATATTTTAAACCTGCAGTGTATGTAACAGTTGATTCTGACAGCTACCTCTTTTTAAACTTGAAAATAATGAGTCCTTCAGTATTAAGTATTTAAGCTGAATAATTTTTATGTAAAATAAATTTACTTATTGTTTTATAAAGCATACGAATTGATATTTAAATGGTGTTTGGGAGCAGTAGCGAGCAGAGAAAACAAATAGTCCCTGGTTTTCCCAATTACTTTGAGAAGCATTAGGTGTCTGCTGAATAATGTTACATTTTGAGCCACTGAAGTAGAGACGGTGTTTTAATATGATGAGCTCATCCTGAGAACAACATGAATTTGAATGAGAAGAATCACAAAATGGATCATCCGATCCAACCTCCCTGCTCTAGCAGAGTTATCCTACAACACAGGAGTGCGTGCAGACATTAATTTACTAAGAAATTACAAGTCAAGCAGTATTCTGGAGGTATTTACAGATGAAGAGTCCTTAGAAACAGAGTCTTAGCTATAAAGAGAAGTAAGAAAACTACTGGATGTTAACATCTGGATCTTGTTTCACTAGTTCCTCAGGAGGAAAGGATCGATAGAGGGAGTAACAATTACATAGCAGAGGCGGTCAACAGGAGGAGTTTGAATGTGCTAGTTTCAGTGTGTTTGTATAACATCTCACTGAAATGGATGAATGCTCTAGAGAGTTATAAATCTGAGAGGTAAGAGTTGGACAATGTCCTCTGTAAAAATGAATGCAATACATTTACCTCTAAGAACAGAGTTGTTTGGTATCTCAAACCCAGGTCGAAGTCTGGAGACTCCCTACAAAGTTGCCAGAATTCCATACAGCCATGGGAAAAACCCCTACACATTCCTACACCAGGGTCTCCAGACCCATGCAGAAAGCTGTTTGTGCTAAAGCTGCAGCTGCCTTAAGCTATCAGGGCAGGCAATTAATTCCTTTATGTGCGTTCTGCTAGAAATTTCAAAACTCCGTATTTCTCCTGTCTGTGAAATGCTGACTTTGCACTACAGTGGATAAGGGTCTTTTGTTAAACAATTCAGGAAATTCTCAAAATTCTCATATTAGTGGTAGCTTGGTTTCTCACATGCATAAGGATGTTACATTATGCTGTGACACGGCTTTAGTCAGCAATTGTGTTGAAACTGAACTCTTACATGACAAATAGAAAAATGACTACTTTGTTGTGTTTTCCACATCATCTCTTTAATTTTGGAAATTTCACACAGTCACCTTAATGTCCTTCCCTGTTTAGAATTTCCTGAGTTAATCTTCAGTCTTATTGTAAAACTATTTTGTTTCCACTGGAGTTTTTATTGTTTTATAAAATATAGGAGCAATTTTAAGCTCAGGTAGATTTTTGGGTGAGATAAGAGCATTCCAGTTATTGTCTGAGTCCTTTCCTATCTGGGCATTGCAGAAATATTGGAATTGCAATGGGAGCATTTTGACATCATTGGTATTTTGAATTAAGCCAAGAACATCTTCAGCAACTGGCTGATCTTTTAACTTTCAATAGATTGAGATAAATAATTTAAGAGTTCAGAGTTTGGAGATATATCTCCAATAGGAGATTCAGTTAATCTAGGAACATTAAATATAGATTTCCTGAATTTCTGCATGTTAAGCATCAATTTGAACAGTGAGTGGTACAATCTTAGACCAAATGCAATGTGTACAACTCTACTCTAAATTCTATTTTTCAGTCAGTAAAGTTGACAAGTAAAAATATTTCCCTTTTTTGCCAATTTAGGACTTTTCTCTGGCATTCTGCATGCCAAATAGAATTGTAGATTTTCCTTGTAAAACTACTTTCAATTTTACAAGTGAAGGGGGAAAGAATGAGGGAAACACAGCTTGTTTTAATAAAAATATTGACTCATGGCTTTTCAGAACAAAGTTGAAAGGGGCATTTTCTCTGATCTTTCTTTCCTTCCTGTTATTTTAAAAACACAGTTTCTCATCAAAACCCAAATGGTACCTTTGTGTATGTCACAAAAGACATGCTTTTCTTTTGTAGAACATCCCAACTGCGTAATTCATTCCTGTCAGAGCTCTACTGGCAAGAGGAAGGTGAATATTGGTTAAAATAAGAGGGCTTAGATCCAGCAGAGCACTTAAACAAGTGCTTGTCAGTACTATTAATTGCATGTTTAAAGTTAAGTGCATGCTTAAGTGGTACCTTGGTTTGGTGTCTGCCTCCACAGCTTTTGATCAGGAATGATTATCGCTAATTGGTAGTGCCTTAATTTGACAAAATTCATAATTTTCCTCTGCAGGCCAACACCACTATTGCAAAACCCATCCATGTGCTCAGCAGAGAAGGCAGAGGAGGAATGACCATCACATTAATTCTTCATCTCCACCTGTAACAGCAAACAGAGGATTTGGAATAAGACTTTTCTCTGGATTGAGGCATTTACATCTGCCTAGCTGTCCTGGACTCCCCTCATGGGCAATGGAGATAGCAGATACGTATATANCTATTCTGGGGCTTTACATAAGCAATATACTGAGGAAGAAAATCTAACATGAGGTTAAATTCACATTTTATCAAACATCTAAAAAAACTGTTATGTGTGGTTCTAGAAACTCATGGCATTTCCTTTTGTGATTTCTCTGGCAGTGGTAAATAGTTTTAACTCACACAAATTCATGTTACCACTAATCTGCAGACTATCACAGTTATTCTCAGAGTACATCTAAATACTTCTCTGTAAAAAGTAAGAGCCATGGTCCCATCTGGTACACATTAGGAATCCATGGTCAGCTGCCCTATGGCAAGTCCTCAGAACAATAATCACAATTTTCCCAACCATGCACCTGAGGGTTGTTAGATCAGCACTTTCAACATGAAATAGCTGTGCGAGATCAGCAAGAGGCTGCTCTGGGTTCCCTGATCCTCTGCCAAAGACTTGGAAAAGAATGAAAAAGGGCAGAAATCAGTGAAGAGATGAAGTAGTTTTAATTCTTAAGATTGTTTTCCTGCCTCACCAACAAGTACATATTTTCTTTATAACATTTTCGGTGGAAAAGAATGCAGCTCCTGTCTCTCCTTTCCCATTTTCTTATTGATTTACCAGTTTAAATGTGCTGCATTGTAAACTACTTTGCATATTTAGTAAAACTTACATTAATGTCACAAATAAACTTTGGGGAAAGAGGAACACATCTTTTGTTCATTAGAAAAATTCTTATTTTCTCTGATGCTGAGGTTCCTTGAGCCATGGGACATGTAGCTAATGGGGGAAGTGTAGTGTGGTAACATGCACATAACCAAGGTTTCTGTGTTACCTACCAGGAACCTTGCTGTTTTGCACTGGTATTTAGAGAATTTCAGTTCTGCGACCCATCTCCTTCCTTCTATATGTCCTTCTTTTCCCATTCCCTTTATTTCTGCCATTTCTTTCATTTCCTTTCTCCCATTTCTTTCTAACCCTTATTTTGGGTCCTGATTGAGAGTCTCTTTGGAGGCATTCCCAAAGGACAGAGGAATCCAGGAAAGCTGGGCATTCTTCCAGGAGGAAATTTAAAGGCACAGGAGCAGGTTGTCTCCATGTGCCTAAAGAGGAGCTGGCAGGGAAGAAGACCTTATAGAGTATGTGTCGAAGAAGGCAGATGAAGGAGAAAAGTTTCTACTGTGTAATAACATACAACCTAAATGGATAATTATTGGGTTTTTTTATTCAGTGATATCTTTGCCTTACATAAGATATGAATGTGTAAAGTTGAAATTGTGTAAACATTTGTATTTAAGAATATTTTGTGCCAAATAATAATGGAATCATTCAATGGTTTGTGTTGGAAGGAACCTTAAAGATCACCTAGTTCCACTTCTCTGCCCCATGATGGGCAGGGCCGTCTTTCACTACACCAGATTGCTTAAAGCCCCATTCAACCTGGCCTTGAATCCCTTCCAGGAATGGGGCAGGATATACTGGAACAGAGTCAATAAAGGTTTTTTTCAAGTTACTATCTCAAACTCTGTCAGAATGAAGTTTCTGCTTCGAATGATGAGGGCCGAAGGTTATGGCCATGCCAGTGCAGATGTGCAAAATTATCAGGATGAGGAACTTCCCCATAATGGTGTGGCAATTTTTAAGCTGTGTCCAATAGTAAGTACTGCAGTTAAGTACAAAAAATAAAGCCAACTTTATCAGCAAAGCCATTTGCTTTTCCAGCTGTGTGGTAAGAAAACAAACTAAGGCGAAATTTTGTCTAAGCTAGTTGGTGTACTGAAGTGGAAATGCACGATTGTATGAGGAGCATTATGGGTGATATTGTTAGAGGCTTTGGGGAGCTGTGAAATACTAATCTTGGCAAGAATGTTGATGTTTAGAAACCTTCTTTTAATAGTTTGATGTTCAGTACTGCTGAATAGCAAAGCTGATCAGTCCTACTGTTCAGAGCAGTGATAATTCTCTCTGCATGGAAACAGGATCATCCGAAAGTCCTGGATTAAATTCTTTAAAACAATGCGTGGGACAGAAAAACTGACTAAGACCTGTGATAATTTGCAATTTAAATGCCATTATTCAAAATTTAAAAAAAAAAAAAAGAGAGAGAGAGAGGAGAGGAAACAGAAATATTACCAGACTTTTGCTTTATTTTTACCCTAAAATGGCTCAGGAGTATGAAAGGCATTCTTTGAAGAGCTTTTCTCAAGAAATACAGAAAACACTAAGAAAGTGGAAAGAAATCATCAGATATAATGGTAGATAAATGCAGAGGAAATGCAGAGTGAAAAGCAAAAAGCAATAGTTTTCAGCTGTGTGTTTGGCCAAAATAGGTTTGGAGTCGGGACTGAAGAATTAATTTCTTGTTTAATTCCTCCTGTAGTCAAGGAAACAAGATTGTGTATATATCCCTTATAGATTTATAGTTTCATCAGGGAAATCTTAACTCCACAATCAATCTCTCTCTTTTATGGAAACAAGTTTTACAAGACCTCAAGTTTTGGCCAGCTGCCCAGACCTTAAAATTCTTATGCCATGAGGCTTGTAGTGTAAAGCCCCCTGCTTGTTTCCAGGCAATCCAATGGCTCACAGCCCTGCTGGCTGAAGCAGAAGGTCTGGAGAGCTGAAGCTGCAAGGGTTAAGATTTGCCCAGCCATGCCTAAAGGGAGTCAGGCAGAACCTATTTGCAATAAATGGGAGCACATAGGCTTTTTCAGCAGTCAGTTGACTTCAAATGCTTCCTCATCAGTTGGACATTCCCATGACAGCTCAGGGATCTCAACACCTGTGACAAGCATGGGATAACATGGGAATGCATCGTCATGCAATTCTACTTTCAGGCATTGTTTTAGCTTGATAATTAAGTCCCCTGGTTATGTTGACAACTCCCAGTACATGGAAAGAGCTAGGAAGAGGTGTTAGCTCTTTGTGATCTTGCCCTGGGTGGGATTCCCAAGGTAAAGGCTCCCTGCAGTCTCCCTTTTATTTCCCAGCAGAAGGGATCTGACAGCAGTCTTTCACTGTCTGCCAGTACTGCCTCAAACAGAGCTTTTAATTTAAGGGACCTTTTTGGTTAGCGTGTGTAAGAGTAAAAAGAACCAGTGCAAGGGTTTATTTTCACATAAATATGAGATCTGTATGTAGTGAAAGGGAGAGGGAGAAGTAGAAAAATAGAAAGCACGTCCAAACCTGACCCCAAGGACCTGACTCCAGTCCCTACAAAACTTCAGGACAAGTATAATTGTCCTCACTTTACTCATATAAGAATGTACCCACCCTTGCTTTCCCTTCCCCACTCTCAGAGGCTTCTATCTTGAGCCAGTTGTCCTTTCTGTAAGTTTCTTTAAACTGTAATTGGATCATCTTCCAGATGCAGGAGGATCCCTTTGTCAGAGGAACTGATGGGGACAGAGCCTCTATTTGAAGGAACAAATTATAACTAAGTTAACAAAAGACTTGATGGATTTGACTTTGTTTGTGGTAGAAATCCTGTTTTACTGGCAACTATTTTTAAGGAAACCTCTATCAAAATATGCGCACTTGATGGTCAAGTGATTGATTTTATTTTCTGTCAAATGTAAGATTTTAAATTTATGGATATCATTATATGTGTGTGTGTTTTTTTGGAAATTTGGACCTCAGCCTGCACACTCGGTACTCTTGACCTTAGAGATCCCCAATGTGCAGGCACCATTTGAGCCAATTTTCCCAAACTGGCTTCATTTTTTCTCTCTCGCTTTCTGTAGATATGGCCTTAGTCACATGCAGAAGCCCTACATGCAGCAGTGGGTGCACACCTTTGCTTAGAAAGCACCAGAAATCAGCCAAGACTAAGACTGGTGAGGGACTCCCCAGGGCTGCCATGCTGGTCCTAATTAAGTTTGTAGGACTTTTCACATCTGTCCTTTGGAAGATCATTTGTACTGTTCTGCTTTGGCCCTTAAAGTGGGTCAGTAGGCACTAAGATTAAAAAATAGATGTCGAATAGCATGGAAATAGCATCTAAATATTCTGGGAAGTGTTTTATTAGTATGTAATTAATCACAGGTTGTGCTCCATAGGTGAGCTTTTGCTCTCAAGACAATAAATCCACTAACTAAGTGCAAATTTGACTTCTGCTTGCCAGCTTTAAGAACTGATAAGCACATATGTTTTCCTGCTCCCTAATCCTCCCTTGCAGTTTTTGTGACCACCACAAAAACTGCTATGGTACGTTTAATGAAGAAAAGTACAAAGCTTGTATGACAGAAAACTGCAAAGTTGATTAAGAAAATATGATCCTAGCAATTGCAGGTCCTATAATCTCCTAAATTATCTTAGATGAACTGATTATTGTGGAAATGAAAATATATTTCTTGTCACTGCTACAACTTAGATCCAGATGCTGAGTGTCACCCTATATTCCTTGTTTTGGCATACTAAAAGCCAATGTCACTTGAACATTTAAGGTAGATATGCTATATCTCATACTGACACTACATTCTTGGAACAGCAGGAATAAGCTTTTCAGGTGACTTAGAATGGGAAACATCTCATTTGTCTGATACAGACAATAACAATTTCTCATTTTCAAGCAGAATAAATAATCTGTGGTGTGAGAAACAACTGAAGTTAATTTGCTGTCATGCATGCTTTCTGCTCAGGTGTCAAACATTTTTATCATGTACAGATACAGTCGTGCTTTCTCCTGTAAGTGAATAATTTTCTTTGCAAAATATTTTGTTTACATTGGTGGCCCACAGAATGGCTGATTGAGAAAAAGCTCAAGACTCAGAGGTGGCGCTGGTTGGATTTTGGAAATCAATAATTTCCCTTTAAAAAGGTTGGGTTGGTTTTTTTTTTGAATATTCAAAACTACACAGGAAGCGTAAGAACTAGGTGATTCTCTGAGCACTGGGTCATGTCATCACCCAAGAAAATAGCATGGAAAGCTTCTTGGGAATGTGAACTGTTTAGTAGAAAAGCTTTGCCCAAGAAGATGCTGATAAGATACCAAGGATGTAGATACCTGTAAGTGTGGATGACCTGACCATGCTGAGAAAGGAAGAGAGAATGGGTTTGGGAGGAAGCGTCAGCTGAAGTGGGCCTGGAAATGGGTGCAAAGACATGACCTCCTGCTGCAAGTGGATTGTTGCATCAAACATGTTACAGCAAAAACAACCATGAAAAGTGTATCTACTGTTAGTTCTCTCCCTATACATCTTGCCGGCATTAAAAGATCAAGGTTTATTCTTCAAATGTAGGTTCCCATTGCTGACACAATTAGCTGTGTTTGTAACAACTATTAGGAAGATATTTGGCCAGTCGGAAGTGATGAGAGAATAGTTTTTTTGTCAGCCAAATCTTATCCTTTCTCTCCCATGTTGAGTCTGCATTACAAATTAAAAATAACTCGTGTTCTGATTCTTATTTTTCTCTTTTTATCCCTTTAAACTAACCTATTCAATACTTTTCCCTGGAAAACCAATGTAATTTCTCAGTCTTCTGGCATGCTCCCTTTTTCTTCCTTTTGTGTCAGTCTTAGAGTCTATTTAAAAAATGGAAGATCTTAAAAAACAGAACACTTCTGACATTTGTGACAAGACCAATTTACATTTCTGTGGCAGTGTTGGTATCCATCTCTCCAACATCCTGCTTATCTCACTCACACAATAGCAAGTGGATTTTTTAACTCATATATTAGGACCTGCTTCTGTTGGTAAATTGTATATGCACCAATGCTCACAATTTAAATAAGCAGGTGACAAAAACAACAGTAAACTCTCAGTCTTTGACAGCTTGTTTCTTCACCATCACCACTGGTTTCCCAAAGGGGCAAACACAAACCATTTTTGCTGCAGCTCTACTCAAGGGTTAAATTAACATGTGCTTCCAGATACAGAATTCTCCCTGAGGGGGAAGTATGTACAAAAATGAAACAAAACAAATATCCACTATTGTAAAATTCTCAAAGGCAGATGGGTACAAAAAACTCTCCTTGTTCTCTACTAACATTAGACAGCCCTGGAGTCTCTCCAAGCACAACATTTAGATGAATAGAACGTTTTAAAATAGGATTTTAAAACAATTAAATAAAAGACATACTTTGGAGAGGTACCATTTGCTTTGCACTTCATACCCCCATGCCTGCTTCTGTTAGAAAAATAAATACAGATCCCAGATGACAGGCTGCTGAAGATATTGTCCAGTAGGGACATCTCGCTCCTTCCCAGAACCTGTAAAGAATTGTTTCAGTAACTTTGAAGATGTCTTTTTGACTGTAACATAAATAAGTGGTTGCAGAGTTCTAAGTAATAATATGTCCTTTGTTGAACACTGCTTCTTTTAAACTAGTTGATATCATTATTTTTTATCTGAACCTCAGGTGCAAAGCAATCTTTCAGGAAGTGAATCTACAAAAACATCCCAAAATCTCTCATGTTTAGTTTGGAATTTTTTCTACTCTGGAAATGACCCCAGTAAAGAATCTGATAAAAATGTAATATGTGGTCAAATAGAGGCTTAGCAGTTTAAGTTCTGGGAGCTTGGTCATTTTAACTGTCAATTTGAACAAAGGTAGAAGTGTGACAAGGGGCAGACTGAGCTTTAACCACATGTACCCACATTTACAATCAGAATCACTTGAGAAGAAGAGGTCAGCCACAGATCCACCCAGGACATTCTAGCCTTACCTTAGACACCAGTGGCTTGCCCAGCTTTTTGACACAGCTCACTCCAGAACTGTCAGTTCAGGACAGTTCAGGACCATGCCCTTGAATTGCCTGACTGTGCCATGGAGAAATTCTGGAATCAGTACAACCAGCTATTTGTCACTGCTATGCAGGGTGTTGGTACTAGGAATGTGGTTTTCCTTCTGTAAGTCCTCCTAGGATCAGGCCTCTTCAAGAAGTCCATGTAGCCAGGCTAATGGGGAATTTCAGAGTTTTTCATGCCTAGATGAGAACAGTTAGAACAAAAAAAAATAAAAATTAAACCTCTCTATAGCCAAGCATTTTCCTCTTTCTTCATTTCACTGAACCCAAGATTTGTAGTTCATGCTTCCTTTATTTTTGTGCCCTCATCATGATCTCTTGCTGAACCCCTAAGTTCTTCTTTAGACAGTAAAGATAATAAATTCTCACACTCAGTACTTGACACTTTAACAAGTATTCAGCAAACTAAAATTCAAATCCACAGCTTTCAATGATTTGTCTTGCAGACCCAACTTGTCTTTCCCATTTCTGATCCAAGGAAAGTCCCGTACTTCTTGGAAGCCATCTCCAGGAGACAGCATAATCAGGCACCCACTCAAGGCGGCTGAAACATTTCAACCAACTCTATAGATGCAAACTCCACTGCCTAGGGCCTGGTTCTGTTTTGTGTCACTTACATGGTCACTGCTTGTGATTGGACTGCACAACCCCTTGGTGTGAGGGAAGGATGACCCCAGGAGCAAGTGGCAGAGCAAGGAGAGCAGGGTGTCTGTGGGTCTGCTCATCTCACAGGTTTCATGGGCAGCCTGCAGAAAGTTACCATCTTCCTGAAGGACAGGAAGGTCCAGCTGTGTCCAAATGACAGTGTTGCACTAACAGGCACTACATGCAGAGGTGTGGTGTGCAGCCACCCATTTTGCTCCAGCCACAGCCTCTATCCAGATCCAGGGCTGTGCTTCCAGGTTTCTCTGCTCAGGCAGCTCACATATGTTACAGCTAAATAGACCACAGATGAGAAAATGGACAGGAAAGCTCTGAATGAAGAGCATGCTAGTAGCCTCACATTCATCAGCTGATGAGCATGTGGGTTCAGATGGCACAATTTTCTCCACTGGTAGTATAAAAGGAAATGGCACTCCAGTCAGTGGTTTGCATATCCCAGGAGTCACATCATAATTTCCATGTCATAGTCTGCACGTAAAAATATGGTTCTGTGGAGTGGAAGAAGTTAAAAAGTCAATGTATTTTATGGCCCTACAAGGTGCTGATAGATGAATTCTGCCTTTTCCAGACTCAATCAGTGAGGCCGCACATGGGGGGAACTGGATTTTCTGCTGGGTGTTAGGACTGCCGTTATTATCATATTTATCATTAGCGGCGTCAGCGCACATGGCACAGCAGCACTTTATCCATATTCATGCTTGATGTGTTGGTGCCCTGCAAGCACGAAGCTCAAAACCACTGTCCCACTGTCCACAAGTCACATAGATGTACTGGTGCAAGTCACCCTAGTCAGCAGATGCCCTCTGGAGGTACCAGATGTTCAGACAAAAGGGAGGATGGGAGCTGGGAGATAAGTCATGTAAGGTGCAGCATGAAGAGGATTTGCAGAAAATGGTTCAAAATGGTTGGTGCAAGCAGGTATGAATAAGTATTATTACTTCATTCCTAGACATTGGTTTTTGTCCTGTCCCTTCACGGCACTTTACGAAGAAGGCACTATCATGATCCAAATTTTCCTAAAGCACAAGAGCTCCCAGAGCTTGAGAGTCCTCCCTTTCCTCCCTTCCAGGCCTACCTTGCTCTGGGCATTTCGGACGGCTGGCTATGTTTTCTCTCTCCCTGAGCAAAGCACTGCAACAAGGACAAGGTGATCAGGCAGGGTATCTCCCTGCTGCCAACCCACACCCACTATATTCAGTGGAAAATAAATGGCAAGGAAATGAACCAGCTTGGTGCTATTGGTCATGCAGCATCGCTGCTGTTTTCAGAGATTGCACCTTTCTGAACTTGTCTGAGGACTCTGCAGCTGCAAAGCCAACGACCTCATTTGTCACCTCACAAATGCCTCCCTCCTTGCGGACGATGTGCATCTTTGTTTAACAGGACATACAGCTTTGAAGAACAAGGAAAAGATTACTGATAGTGATGTGAACTCAGAGCAGGCATAAGTCACCTTTCCAGGAGAGCTCAGCTCTGATTAAAGCACAGTTGAAAAATGTGCCTCTCCCAAGAATTCCCCTTGTAGCATTCCCTGTTAGATTTTCCAGATTACATCAGCGCATGACAGACTAGGAAAGAAATATGACTACAATTTTGAACATAGAAACAATTCTTAAAAAGAATGATTTTTTTGAGTCTTAGTGGTAATATTATAAACTATTGCTGCTTAGTTAAAAGGAACACCGGTTCATTTAATGATATTAAAGATTTCTACAGCCTGTGTGATACAAGACATCACAACAAATGATACAGGAAGTCCTGGTTGTCTCAAAATGTCATTGTTGATGAAAATAGATCAGAGACAGCTAAAATGAGACTAGGTGATGAAAAAGGATGAAGATTTATAGTATAAATATTCTTAAAAATCCAAACTTTAGGTGCAGCATTGCTTATTAAAAAAAAAATGTTGAGCCACTCTCTTTGTTCCCATACATTTAGCACAGCGAGAGTGAGCTCTATTTTGAGAATATGATGCTTCTCAGATGTCATTAATTTGAACAGGAGGTCAGCAAAAAAAATGGATTTGCAAGACAGAGATCAGGCCATGATCTGATCTGTTTGCACAAGAATAAAAAACCCAACATTCAAAGAAGGGAAAAAACCATTTTGGAAATTTGTTGACAAAGGGTCAGAGCAGTTTCTTAAAACATATCTTGGCAGTACTCTCTGGAAGCTTCTGTGTTGCTAATAAGAATGTCACATTTGAAGGAGCATTGTACTATTTTGTCACCTACCACATGAAATCAGGTGCCCAGCCACAGGTTAAATGCACACAATGAAATTCTCTTTCCTCCCACTGCCAGCTCTGCCACTTACTACACTGAAGTCCGTAAAAATACAATATGACTCAGAATACGTAGGCTGTGGCTAGGCAGAGAAAGTTCATTCAAAATTGATTTTCTTTCAGGCGTTCCTGATATTCTCTGTTTCAATTGCTCACCTACTGTACAGTTGAGTGAGCACTTAAGGAAGTTGCAAAGCGATGCAGCCTGTCTGGGACATGAAGGAATGTGAAGCAGGATAATCACAACATCATCAACCCAATTCTCCAAGGTAGCTGGCCAATAATACTGTTCTAATTGAATAACTTATCCACAGCTATTTCCCCTGGGAGAGCCTACGGCTTCAGCTCTCTGCGTAGGCAGATGGTGCAGCATACACAATGAAACCTGTAATTTTCTCTCACTACTGAGCATGTTAACAGTGAGCTGTTTTCCCAGTACTGCTAGCCCATTAATATTTTATTTTAACTGGTTTTCTCCAAGTTATTATGCACCATGCAGCAGAGAATGGAGGAATCAATGATACATTTCATATTATTTTTACAGCCAGCTCACTAAGCTACCCTCTGCTCATTAAGGCTTCTGCTTTGCTAATCAACAATTGTATATGTCATCATCAGGTATATGCTGAAATGAAAGTGTCATAATCAAGAACAAAGGTGCATGAGCCACCGGAGCCCTGAATTACTAACTAGCAGCAAAGCATAACAAATAGGCTGCAAGTGAATTCCAAACCTGCAAGGCTGTTTTTAAAACATGCATTAATGAGCATGTGCCGAGCATATTTCTGACTCCAAGACTGCTGTCCTGATCTTGCTCTCTGAACTACACGTCTTAGTGATGTACTGCCATCCCCTTGTCCCCAAACGTTGGAACAGCACATAATCCTCAGCAGCAAAAGTGGTTGAAAGGCAAATGCAGCCTGGGAGGGCAAGGCAGCAGAGACAGCCCATCAACAGCGTAACAACATGACAGATGACAGAGCCAGAGGCAAATCCAGGCCTGCCAGCAGATCTGCTTGTAGAGCCTGCCAACGAGCCAGATGCAGCTACTGAAAAGATATCATCCCTAGCTTAGCATCTGGGTCTTGCTTTGGACAGCCATACTTCATGTGCTCTATGTCCTTACTGCTGACCCCAGCTGCTGGGAGAGGCTGGAACAATGAGGGAGAGCTCAAGTGCATCAACAACATTGCATTTACATTTTGCCAGTATATACACTGTGACTATAAAAAATGTCAATCTCCGTACAGTATAATTATCCGTTTGCATTTATTTTAGCTCTTCTGGCAGCATATGTACACTGTTTTCCCTCTCCCACTGTCTCTGAAAAAAGATAGCTCAGGGATTCATTCTTTGTTTTCCATTTCTGCTCAGAATTACATGCTTAGCTACTTCACCATCTCTTAGAAACGAGCAATTCTCATCCCTGGAAAGGTACAGTTCTTTCTAATTCACAAGTATTTCAGAGCTTGGCTTCTCGCATTAAACGTCAAATAAATCTTTGTCAAGTGACTCAGGTGACAATTAAGGGAAAACTAACGATATGGTGTCACAGAAAAGGTAATTGCATCCATTGTTAGGTACTTCCCAGGTCAGGATACATGCACAGAATTTCAAAAACGGTATTCATTCATTCACCCTGGTATCATAGTCTGACTACAAAAGTCATTTAATAAAATCATCATTTTTCCTTTTATAGAAGTTGGGGACATTCTTTTTTGGATGATCCTACCCTCGCTTGGAGTTCAGCACTGCTTTTCTGCATACTAGTAATTGACTTGGTCGGTCAAGCAAAATGTAAATGTAGATGTTCAGAAGCATCCTGTTGAGGACACGGTGGGAAAGGTTCTCTTCTCTTATTTTCTTATCTGTAATAGTTACTAAGAAATACTTTAAGCACATGTTTATAAATGTATTCTTCAGAAAATATGTAGTTTTGGAAATTATTGATCTGTAATGGAAACTTCCGTAGTCTTGTTTAAGTCTGAGTGCATTTATAGAAACCAAACCATATTGTCCCTTTTGGTTCAAGGCAGGATTAATCTCACTTACCTCAGGCATCTAAGTCACACTAGGATCCCTTTTAAGTCAATGGAAAAATAGAGTCCCCTTCAGAAGGTTATTAATCTCGTCCTAATGTAGGCATCAGAACAATTAATCTGAAATGAACCCTTCTGTGAAGGCATCTATATCTTTCTATTAATTATAAAGGAAGCCCACAGAGACTAGCTTTGAAGAGGCTCCTCTTTTTTACTCGTGTGAGATCAGGTGAGATGTAACCCACTCTTCATATTTCATTGGCTAAAGAGGAACATGTAGACAGAAAACCAGGAAGTTAAAAGAGCACAGCCTTTTGTTTTAGATTCATATATATTCCTATAATTAAGAAAAGATTACTAAATAAGCTGAATCACAAAGCTTCTTTTCTCTGTTTAACACCACAAAGCTGGAAATAGCACAGTTCCCCATATACAGCCTTTGAGCCATTTGCAGTGGGAGTATCTAGTTCTCTTAGTGACTCATGCAGAGCTGGAAGATCTCTTGACATTGATTCCTTCCTATTTTCTTTCATTTTTTCAAACGTATAAGAAGATCCCAGATGTATAAAGACAGCCTGCACTGGAGACCCAGTCTATTCTGATGTTAGCAATTCTTGTAGTTATGGGAATATTATATGGCAAAATTATGGCATATTGAAAAGGACACTGGGTATGTTATGAGCTTTGTAATCACAGATGTATTGAGAGGGGCACTTATGTGATCAGCTCTGATGAAGATTCATTCAGTCTTGTAACTAAAACTGCTTGATTACCCTGTGGATGGTATAAGAATTTTTTTCCCAGAAAAATCTTACTACTTTTTTCTACATTTTGATGGACAAACATGGTATAAACCAATTGGTTCAAAATCTTAACTAGCCCGAAAAAACCCTAAAATTCTATTTTAGAATTTTCCAAAAATTAACTTTTAAAAATTCACATTTTTTAAAAACATTTATTTAAGCTCTACAAAAAAATACCAACTGTTTTGAAGAAATGCATTATTCAGGACTGGAATTGTTTTTCCTCTTGCTTTTAGCTAGTTGAGTACTCTGTATGACAAATTACTTTACAGGTTAACATAAAATAAGTCCAGAACTGCCAGAAAATTGAAAAAATGGTTATTCACATGGCAGTACTGTGGGGTTAGTACTTCAGCCATTGTTCTGCTTTTGCTGTGCAATAAAGACAGTCTTGAAAACTGATGTTCTTTTTCTTCAGGAGAGGTAGAATATGGCAATCCAAGTTTTCCCACAGCATTCTGTTTGATCTGGGGTCACCAGCACATCTCCATACTCACAGCTTTCTCTGAAGAGGAAGGAGCATGTTATCTATTATTGCTGAATTCTCATGTATTGGAAAAAATTATCTTTTTGAGTATACAGAGGTATTTTAAATATATTGATGTGTCTTTAAGAGCAGAGACAAGAAGCTAAGTCACCTGGTGCTTTAAAATATGGAAGGGATAGGGAATTGTTTTTTAATGGAAAACAATACTGCCAAAAACTACAGCTGCTTCTATGAGCCAGTCTCATTTTCTTTAATTCAGAACCAGATGCAAATGGTAGTAACTTTCACAGGTGACTTTTTAAAGCTGATGTTCAATATGAATGGCATTAAGTGACTTGCTCGGCTGCTTTCACCAATGCATTAGGTTTACAGAAAAGTGTTTGCATTGAAGCAAAACTTGCAGGCGCTTAGCTTACTGCAGATTCCAGAGTGGGGGAAAGTACCTTGACATCCCTTAGTTTCTTCTCATCCAAAAGGCTGGAATCACTGTTCAAGAAACAGCTTTTCCAAGTGCACAGGAAGACATATAGGGCCAGATCCATTTCCCAGGGAGATTAATGGGAAGCCTTTTATTGACTTCAGCTGAGACAGAGGACAGCAATAAAGATACCTGGCTCACAGTTCTCTCCTCTAACTGAATCTACTAAAACATGTTTTAAAAATCCTTCCTTAAAGGCCTTGAATTGTTCTGCTACTGCTGCAAAATCGAGACAAATTCTGGCTGGTATCTCCATTTGTAGATGAGTATGACCAAAGTCAAAATGGTGAAACCATTATTTCCTGTAGAAATTCAGTGGAGTTGTCTGCAAATGAGTAATAACTTACAGCTGCATAGTTCAACAAAATCAAGGTCATTTACTGCAAATTCTATAGGATTTAGTCAGGTGACTAGCAAGAGAGAAATCCAAAAAATTTCAAAATTTGCATCAGCACTACTGGATCAGTTCCCTCACTGGTATAATATGAAGTAGTGGAGAGGGTACCCTAAGTCATATGGGATCACCCCAGATCTATAATCAGGAACAGGTAATTATAATCAAGGAATGGCCCCATGCCATGATCCTCCTTTATATGGAATAATAAAGAAAGAAAAATTAGAAGATGAACAAAGCTATCTTTGACCTGGTTTTATCTACTCTGTCTAATATTTCTTCACAGATTTATAATGTAAGTATGTAATAAATACTACACATTCTGTCTTTACCTGCTTTTATGATTCTTTGGTCACAATATTCAACATAGTGTAACATGACAGAATGCAATCTTCATGACAGAATGCAATCTGGTCAGCTAAGATTTAATATCCTTCTAATTTTTATCTAAAGATTTTGATAGAAGAGAAAGAGCATGAACTGTTCATGGGAAAACATAAGTATTTGGGATATAACATTTATATTTATTTATGTAAAGGAATATATGTACATATATAAACAACTTGGGAATATATAGAGGGAAGAAAATACTGACTGGAAATGAAGCAAATGAGTTATAAACTCTAGCCATAGGAAAAATAAATCATATAAATGAATACTGCAATAAACCTCTGTTTTATAAGCAGTTGTGACCTGTTTGAGGAGGAAATGCAAAAGTCTGCCAAAAGCATATCATATCCATCTGTCCAGTTTGGAGTGTTAGTTCTGTTTTCACTTGGACAGTTCTCAGCCCAATCCTGTTAATACTTACATATATTAATAGCCTTGTTCCTAAACTTATTCCAAAATCATCAACTCAGCAGAGTGGAATGATGTGTAAGTAAGATGACGCGTAGCTGAGATGCTGTATAGGGCCAAACAGGTGCCTAGGAATATGCAGGATTAAGCTGAAAAACTGTAATATTTAGTAATCACTGTAGTGCTAGCCCAAATATTCATAGGCATGGTTTATGTTCTTGTCTTAATCTGGATTTCCAGAACCATGAAGACATCATTAGGATGAAGATTTCCATGGTTTTATTCAGCACTGCAGTTCTGTGAACTTCTATAAGACCGGTGCTTGTATTTACCTTTCAGCCCAAGTTTTCAGAAAAATCTACACAGAATCAGATTTTGCTTCTATAGAAATAATCTTTCTATAGAATAAGTACTCTTGGAAGAAGACTTGGAACTTCTCTGTGGCAAACTGATTTCTGCAAGGTCTTAGCTATATATTACTCTCTAATCTTCACTGTCACTATCCTACTGTATTTTAAGTTCTTCTTTGCACAGTCTGGAGGATGGTAAGCAGGACATTTACACAGTGAGATGAAACAAACTTAGATCCAACATCTGGATATTTTGAATTAGAGCAGGACTACACCATTTTAAGAAAATACAAGTGATATCCCCACAGGAAATAGTTTTTTAAATCCTCTGTAGTTATGTGGTTTATAGTACTCCTTTCTGCTCAGCATTTTTCTAGGGGCCAGCTTTACTGTCTCATGTCTTCTCATCTGATGGCTGCATTCTGAATGTTTCAGTTATCCTATCTGATGTCTGCAGTTCTCCCCAGGTTGCCAGTATAAAATTAGATATTTGACCCTTCCAGGTACCAATATTGTAGGCAGCATAGTCTGTGGAACTGTAACAGTGAAGTCCTTTTTTTGGATCTCTGGTGCATTTGTCTCTCATCTCCATGTGTGTGTCTGAACAAATATTATTTCACTACTTCAGAGAGAATTGTAGAGACAAATCAGTGGTTCAGGTAAGACTATACTGAAGCTATACAAATACTAAAGCAAAGATAAAACACGTTATTGGATCATTTAGAGCCTTGCCCAGAGGATGTTCTGGGGAAAAAGCAGTATTTCCCTGCAGTGGCCAACTTGCCTGTTTAAACCAAAATGCTTTTTCAGCCTCAGAAATCACAACCATAGTCTTCTAATACTAAAATATTGACCATTAAGCAAGAGTCTAAGTTATTCTCCAGAATGTTTCTACCCATTAAAAATAACATACAACTGCTTTATAGGATTGCACTAAAACATGCACTTTATTTACCAGACTTCTGATTTTCTTGGCAAGTATTGCATACGTAGACGTTCGGATGCTCCTCCAGCACTGCTGTGTGTTCAGCCTTTCTCACCAGTTTTCTAGCACAACATAACTACAAGCATGTTAAACAGTTTTAATGAAAAGCCTTATCAGACACTACTTGTTTCTCCTCTCTGGCTACTTTGCAAGCTTGAGATAGAGCTCCAGTTCCTAAGCCTTCTCTGCCAAGCTAACCTAAGGGGTGAAGGAATATTCAGGGATTTGCTGTTTTCTTTGCAAACCAGGCAAAACTTCACAGCTCTATTTTGATTTCCCAAATGTAATTGCAAAACATACTTTGTCTGACTATGTCTAACAAGTGCATTTAGCACAGAAGTATTTTTTTATATATGAAAAAATAAGTTATACTACTGCCCTCTTTTTTTTTCCTACCTCCTTTTGACTTTAGACACCTATTGAGATACTAATGTGTTATCTTCTCTTCCAAAAGTACAACACTCTTGCTCCTCCCTCCCTCAGAATGGCAATGTCTAAATTGTTTATTTCTGGATGCCTGTTTCATATTTCAAGGAAATTTTTATTAAATTGAATATACATAACAGGCAATCTGACTGAAAGGAGGCCATACATTCTGTTAAGCCCAGTTCCATTTTTCAGATTTCTAGGCTTTTGGGACTACACTGGAAATAGATGTTTCTAATGGAAAACAATGTATTTAGTGAAGATGCTTGCTGAGATAGTGACACATCCACACAGCATCACCTTTCAGCTCACCTCTGGATGAAATTTAGTTTGATAGCCTGGCCCAGATCATCTCAGTGCTTAGCTCTGTGTCTCTGCAGGGCTCATTGATGCATGAATACAGTCAAGGGAATTCATATCAAAGTGCATAATTGTAGCACATTTCTGCTTTTTCAATCAGCACAGATGGAAGTCCAGCTCTGTCTGTATAAGCTGTATAAATGAGTTCCCCTAGCCTCTAATCTACTAATAAAACATAACAGTAAGAGCATTGTAGTAAAAGATCATGCTAAAGAAGAAAATCTGTAAACCCTCTGTTTTTTTCCTCATGCATGGAAAAAATATTAAAATTGCTTTGGTGAATTACCTTTAAAGGAACAAACACCCTAATATACAAAAATGTAAAAGTCTATTTTTACTAAAGAATCAGCATTTCTTCCTCCCTTCCTGCCAAGCAACAGGCACAGACATATCTCCTTCATGGCCTGATAAACCAAATAATAGGAATTGTCTTTGCATCTTTTCTTTGCCACCTATAAAGCTCCATGTGCTGCCATTACTCATCTAATTTACTATAAACACCCAAAGGAAACAGTTGCCATCATTGCCTGAATTTTCACAACAAACTAATGACTTAGCATATTTTAGTGGCAGCAGCATGAGACTTCTGCAAAGACACTGCTATGCTGAAGTGGCTGGGATCTCACACTCTGAAAGCTAGGAATCTGGGCTCATTATTTTCCAAGAAATTTATTGTGATACTGAATATTTAACAGGTGTTCATGCATTTTGGTTACTCCTACCATGGCACATCACAAGGCAACAGTCCCATGAATTTCAGGGATAAATTTTGGAGACTTTTTTTTTGTTCTGTAGTTTTCCATCTGATTCTTACTTTACATGTGCTCTGTGCATACATAAGGGGAAACCAGTGATGCATGGAAGAAAACAGGGTTAAGTATTGTCAGATAATAATTATGTTAGAAAAACACTGGGTTTGTTGCTCTTCCTTTTTTTCCAAAAAAATTAAAATTCCTGCTTGAGAGGCTTGTCAAGGATCTATTAATGCCTCCTTGCCAGTACACCACCTCCAGGAGGCTTAAGAGAATTGGACATCTTGATTAATCATCTTGGGGATTTTTAATGTAATCCAAATATTCAGCTTAGAGAAGCAGGATTTTTCCTGACCCCAGGCAGGATGGCCTCTTCCTTGTGTTTCAGATCAAGGGGCTGTTGAAAATGATGGAGAGTAGAGTAAGTAACAGGGAGAAGGTATCAAAAATGTAATTTCTGAAAGGTGAAATAAGCTTCTCTTCATCTGCAAACTTTTTTTTAACTCTATGAGACTGATTTTGGCTCTAGGGGAATAAAAAAATAGTGGCAGGAGTCCTACCTAACTCACAGTTCTGAGTGACGATAGGTCCATTACAGCCTGTAAGGCACTCAGCAGCTGCGATAACGACAAGCAGAGAATACAGACTTCTAGATAGGCTTCTGAATCCTTAAACCGTAAGTGTGACAGTCCTACACCTCAGTGGCATGTGGGACACCACAGGGAGGAACATACAGGCTCCTTAACCTTAATACCACCAGTCAAAACAAAGATGTTCTTTCCTGTTGCAGTGTGATGTCAGCATCTGCCCCAGAATCCCAGGTCCCTCCCCCAAAGGTCCCTTCCCCAGGTGTGTGTGTGTGAATCACTTCCTCCCCCCCACCCTGGCTCCTGCTCAGAACTGTCTGTCAATCTTAAGGGTGTCGTGTGATTGGGCAGATTCAAAAGATGCCTTAGACCCTGGGGAGCATTGGGCAATCCAGGTATCCCTTTGTCCCTGGAACCTCCTCTCCCTTACCTGGATTGGTGGGCTTGCTATCTCTCCCCTCCCCTCTCCCCCAGGTTAAAAGGGTGCCTCAGCCATGTGGTCGGGAGTTGGAAACTACCAGGGAAGCTGTTTAATGTCTGTTTAGAGTTCTGTTGGGGCAGTTACTGATTGAGAAGCCTGAAGGCCAGAATAAAACCTCTGGATATAACCCTCCTTCAGAACTCACTCCTTTTCCTCCACCGTTTGCCTTGAGTCTCTCCAGCAGAGACCAACACCCAGCAAGTTTGGACTTGTGGCCACGTGAGCTAACTAATATCATCTTCTGGGGTAAGGATGCCCCACTTTCCTATCTCAAATATTTCCCCTGGTTTATTACATCTTTTTTGTTTTGTTTCTTTTTCTTCCCCTATCCTCTTTAAACACCTCCCTACTGTTATATTCAAGTAATTGCAGGACAAGTTTCTGATAGGATATATGAGGAGAGACACAAGGAGCTTTTTGCTCATACACAAAAGCAACAGAAGCCCTTTTTTCAGAGACTTCAGCATCTAAAAAGATAGAATCAGAGAATGGTTTAGGTTGGACGGGACCTCAAAGATCATCTAGTTCCAACCTCCATGCCTTGGGCAGGGGCACGTTTCACTAGACCAGATTATTCAGAACATAGGAAAACAGAAGATAAGGCATGAACAAACTGAACAGAGATGCATCTATTACATGGACAGACATTCCTTGTCTTCAGTTGGGACATGACCGGAGAGTGCAATGTTTGGTCTGGAAGACAGTCAGATGCATTACATAGCTCAAGCAATGAGAAGGATGAACAAGCATGCAGGTATGCCTTCAGACACCAGGGTAAAAGGGAAGATGTGGTGGGGTAGGAGTGAGAAAAAAAGATTTATTGGCCTCATCCTGATAATTGAAAGTTTTAATTGCAGGTTTTTCCCCCCCTCACGGAGTAGCTGGTACTACAAGAAAAAAGATGATTTTAAAAGCACACTGAAAGTTCTCTGCTGCCTTTTGCAGAAGATTAATGCAGTTTTAAATTGCAGCTTTATTGTCTGTTGGCAAAGTGACTGCCATGAAGGGATTTAAAACTGCAAATTCTTTAGTGTAGTCAGACATACTTTTGAAAAATGAAGTCCTCTTCTGCTCAGGGGATTAGTTTAACTTTTTATGACATTCATTTTTGTAATTCTTTACTACTTCTTCATCTTGTGTTTGCTTTATGAGGTTATTATTTTTATACATAGTTTGGTAGAGTCTTAGGAAAGCTGAGAGAGACAGGTGTTTGAAATTCTAGGTGCAATAAAGAGACATAACATTTATTAGAAAAGAAGAAATGTGGCATAAATGGGAGTTGCCTTTTGTTGCTTCAATACCCAGCTCAGTTCCCACTGCAGCAGTTGGCAATGATATTTGAAATAGGGCTGCCTTAGGTCCTTAGGTTAGGAAACACTGACAGTAAAAGTACAGCTGAGACATAATGGACCAAAGAAAGGACACTGCAGTTCTGGACACCAAAGTTCCAGCTCTGCCTGTCCTGTTGTGGGCCTGGTTGTGTCTCTTGAAGGCACTGACCTTCACTTATGTTCACTCAGCTTTTGAAGCCACTTGCTCAACAGAGGCTTGGGAAGCTTTTGTGGTGTTCAAACGTCATTGCACAGGGTGTTCCTTTGTGGTAATGCATTAAGTAGTTATTAATTTGCACTGGCTTTCTGTTCACTTGCACAGGTAGTTTTGTATCTATTTGCACTAAAAGTTGTAATCACGTGGGTTTATCTGTTCACTCCCCCACCTTTCTCAGGTGGTGGTTCTTCCCAGGTGAATTCCCCCCTCTCGACCCACCCCTCCCCTTCAGGTGTCCCATTACCTCCACCCCCTCCCCCTGGGCTTAAAAACCCCCTCTCACATACCCTCGCTCTCTTTCTCTCTTCCTCTCCAGGAGTTTGTTCTTCATTAAACTGTGGAACTGTGGTCCCGAGAAGAAAGAGCACCTCTCGTCTTTTGCTTTTGTCCTTGTGGGATTTATCGCCGGGACCCTGAGCTAGCCAAAGGGAAACCCCAAAAGGCAAGACTAATCTCACATTCCTTTAATAGTCAGTTCACAGAATTTCAATTAAACTAACTGCCATTTCAGATCTGACTTACAGATCAACAAGAGGACATATATTTTAGAAAACCATCCCATACTGATTGAAAAATTGTCATAGTTGGGAAATTTACCCATAACCCTTGGTAATGTGTTCCACCATTTGCCCTGCACCATTAACTATTTTTTTCTCTTTTCTAGTTGGAATTGATAATGTTCTAAATGTTCCATTGCTGTATTATAGACAGTTATATTAACAACCTTGGTTGATCAACATTTCCATTGGTAACGTATGGGCTGACCAAATCAAAACTTACATTTCCTTCAAAATGTTAAATTCAGTAAGTTCCTTGAGTCTTTCACTCTATGTTTTCTAGTCCTTGTGTTATTCTCTTGTTTTTGATTTCTGTTTTGGATTTCTCAGTAGCCTTTTTAAGGAGTTTGCAAGTGACTGGTCTGAATATTCTAATAGTGATAAAAGAACCAAGGAGTTATTAACTAGAGCATCTCAACAGCTTTAAAACAAGTGATTGTCAAGGTATCTGGGGGGCTGGGGGAAATCTTCGTTATTTCAGGAGTTTAACTAAGAATTTAAATGGAATGTAAAGCAAGCTTTGAAATGTGTGTTTGACCTTTTTCCTCACTTTGTTGATTTTCTCATATCCATCTGTGTTTGGAAATGTGTATGTATGAGTTCTTAAATACACTCGTGAAATAAATGCAGATAATTTTCAGGTTTTCTAGGAACCTCATGGACTATATTCTTATTTAGGTACATTTCCCCACTCTTATTCTTTCAGGCCACTTGGTAGTCCAGCCTTAAATGTTCAAGGTAGTCTTCACCTCCATCTCCCAATTGATAGCTACATACTGTCCTCGTACCCATCTGATAATTGTGGTCTGCTTTCTGTTTTCTTACATGTAAGTTACCACAATCACATCCATGAAAAACAGAATGTTTTTCTTCCAGCTAATTTTCCAGTAAGTTAAGACAGCCCAATCTCGCCTATCCATCTCTTTCATTATTAGCTGCTCTGTAATCTTCAGATCAGCTAGCAGTGTAATTAGTAGGAGGTAATGCTCATTTCACGAGAGTTAGAAGGTTGCACTGATAAAAAGCACTCTAAAGCCTGGGGAAAGATCCACTCAGGATCCCGTGTGTGCCACTTGCTTAGTGACAAGTTCTCACTCACATATTTAAATGGTAATTACCCAGCATTTACTCCATTGTGCTGATTTTCTCTTGTTTTTATTTTTAATTATGAGGTTGTACACTATCAAATCAAATGCCTCAGAGAAGCCAATGCAAATATAATTACCTCCAGTAGATGAAGTTCTAGCATCACAAAAAAGTATGTATTGGCCTAGGTAGACAAGAATTCCTTGCCATCACGCCATGTGAATCAACATTAATTGCATCACTTTAACTTAAATCTTGATTTACTTGGCTCAATATCATTCCATTTCTTTTGTCTGTGACTGAAGTCCTAAGGAGAAGGCCGAGTTCCTTCCTTCCTCCCGCCCTCCCTCCCTCATACACACTCTTTTCTTGCTTTTAGAATAGTTTAAAGGAGCAGAAAGGAGAGGAGAAACTATTATCTAATCTCTTTTGCAGTGATCTGACCTCTACAATAAGGATACTGACAATACAGGTTTTTCTCAAGGCATTTTAAGTCTGTAGGCAGAAAACACTCTAGAAATGCAATGGATTATTGCTAAGTATTGTTGTTGCTGTTCCTAATGTCAGCCTTTCAGACTAAGCGCTGCACTTTAAGGCTATGTCAGGGAGTAACCACAAACTAGAGAACAAAGGGAAGGGAGATTAAGAGCTCAGACATGCAGAACCTGCTTCTCTCAGCAGCTGTGCCTCAGCCCCTGGACCAGTAGTCAGGTTGGATATAAATGGCAAGTTTCCAGGTTTTGAGGGCTTCAACTGATGGTCTGTTCTTTGGAGCACTGTCTCCTCGGGGCAGAAAAAAATTGGAAGGTAAACAATTAGATGGCTGCACTGCACAGGGCTGTGTGCTCTGATTAGGAGATTCTGCCTGGCACAGAGGGATGTCACTGCCTGCAGTGGTATCTGCTCCTGTCACTATCTGCGTGTGGCAGGTGACACTATGGAGAATGAAGCTCGGCTGAGCTGCCTACAGAGTTAAAGGGAGGAGGCAAGGGAAAGGGGAAAAGAGGGTTGACAACTGTAACTAACCCTTCAGTGCCTAAAGGAAGAGAAGAGGGCTGGATAGGGAGTTGGTGTGTCACAGCACAGCTACTGCAGCTGAATCAGACCTAAGACAAAAATAGCTGCTTATACCGTCTGTCACCACCACCATTGCTTAGAAGTCTCTGACAGTCTGACAATGCATCCAGGCCTTTGCCTTCTCTACTTAGCTGAAGGAGCACCCCACAGCCACCAGAGTTATAAATCTGCTCAAGGAAACCACCATCCTGTTGTACATCACCATGGTCACCCTACCACCACCATTGCTCTCTAAGGGGGGGGAGAAAAAACAGGTATACTCTATGGGTAGCCAGACCTAGACAAAGGGAAGCACAGCTGCTTTAGGAAGCTTTTTTATGGATTCACTTACAGCACACCCAGCACAAAGCAGTATATATTGGTAGCCACCTGACTGCTGGTAGGCACTGAAGGCACTTTCTGTGGGAGAGAGGTGCAAACGCGTTTCAGGTACTGTCAACATAGCAATAAGCTAGGAAACAGCTTAAAAAAGCCATAAGATATGTTGGAGAATGGCTGTGTCCCTTGGGAACTCTCTGCAGTAAGTTTGTCATCCCTGTGGCTTGTCTTAGAAAACTGTTTCTCCCTCCTTTTTATGTTATCCTTGGGACTGATGAGGCAGCCCCCACAAACAGTTCAGGCAGCTGTGCGTTGGACAGCTGATACTGTGGGGAGCTAGAAATGCCCAGTAAAGGTGTGTAGGAATGACCATTCACTTTCTACAAATGCAATGGGCTGTTTTATTCCCATGCATTGTCTCGAAGTCTTAAAGTTTGATGGTAAAAACTATCAAATAAAAATACAATCACTAGGAAGATATAATCTATTATATTCAATAGAAAACTTTGGTCAAGGAAGGGAGTAGTGGATGAATACTTCATACTTTAATTCCCACTGAATTATTTTCCCCAGATTACATCACACAATAAACAACTCTTCTAGGAATACAGCTATGCCTGGATTTCCACTGAAGGAATCTCAAAAACAAACAAAACGAAATTTAAAAATTGTTTTCACCCAAAAGTAAATTGAAGACATTTTGTTAAAATCCTATTTGTTGTATTACAAAAAGGAATTCTAACCACCTTTGGATGAAGAAAATCAATTGTTTCATGATGGCCAGGATGAGTTCTGAAGATTCATAAACAGATGTCCCCAGTGCCAAGAAAGAGCAACAAGCCCATTTTTCAGGCTTGGATGTCTTGTAGAAATGTAATCCTCTGGCAGGGGTTATTCTATGACTAAGCTCTATTTCTGCTTTTCTGAGAGCATGAAAGTGTGGTTACTGAACGGTTGTGTCAAGCTGGTGTGTTTGTAATTCCTTATAAGCTGAGGTTCAACAGTGCAGGCGGTACCGAGGTACAGAGCCACATAAGTGCAAGAAAACATAAGAGGTAATCAAACAGCCCAATGACAAACATTTCTCTTGGGAGTGAGGGCAGAAAAAAAATTAAATTATTTGTATTTGTCCATCATGGATACTCAAATATCATCCCGGGTCTGGAGAAAAAGCTTAACTGTTTGTAACCACGTCTTGTGAAAAATTTAAGTGGAATGTGTGCTCAGCCTGCAACACTAAAGAGCAAAATAGCTGCTCCACCTATGGACATTCTGACATTTTTATATGCAGGTTTTGATTTTTTTCTGTCAGGTCATGTCATTTTCAGTGCTGTATTTAACTCAGAGGATCCCTGCACTACCACAAGTGTTCAAATCTCTTGTTAACAGAACTTGTGTTTTGTAAAGTATTTTGACTCTTCAAAATGCTGCACAAGCATTAATTAATCTGATTTTTGATAAGTTACTTCTGTCCTAAAGGGCTAGAAAATGACTACGCATACAGAAGAAGACATTAAAAATATTTTACTCCTTTATTCCTTCTTTTTGCCATTGTATTGTGGAGCAACAAAGATGCTTTGATAATTTACTGTAGGGCAGTAAAAGAATAATAAGACTGCCTATAACACCATAACAAAATTCTTTCTACTGCTTTTCTGTGTTTCTTAATGTCTTATTTAGAGTGAAAGGTAAGAGGAGAATTTCCTAAACCACTGTGTGTGAATCGTTAGCTTTTCTGTTTGTGGGCAGAAGGTTGCTAAATGTTAGATGTACCTCTTTCTCACCAGTTATAAACAGGGTATTAAAAGGAAACAATTCAGATACCTCAAGTTATTTTAATTGGAGAAATATGGAGGCTTAAAAATATGCAGCTGATTTGCTTTTTATATAAAATGTTATTTGAAAGCAATATAGCAAATGATCAAAATAAATAAAAGAAAATCCTGGTAGTATTCATGAAACACTAATACTCTCTTTGATTCCAGTGAGTTTTAACTTAGAGTCCAAGTATTACTAAAAGCTGAACCAATAAGCCATCTTACTTTTTGGTATCTGGTCCCTGACAACTAATTGTTAAACCTGGGAAGCAAGGAGATATTCTAACCTTTATAGGGTGCAAGTGGATTTTCAAAGCCTTGTGTTGTTGACTTTGCCAGGTTAGTACAGCTAAAAAATCAGTCTGAAAAAGAAAGCTGGAAAGAATTGATCATCCTTCTCTCCCTCTACCCCCATGAAAATTTTACCCTGTGTAGCTTGGTGACACAAACATTTTATTAGCATGTAGAGAAGGCGAGGGTATGGAAACATCCAGGAGAGACCAAAGGATCTAAAATCACCTCTGATTATTAAAACTTTTTTATGTATCAGTGACAGATCTATTCCCTCTAACATCATCTCCCCCAAAATATTTTGATTACTCATATCCAGAGGTTTCTGCTACCTCAGTTTTACAGAATGTAAAAACAGCACTTGGATTCCCTGAGCAGAAATTTATGGTTGGACAATTTAGGTAAGTACTAGAAATTGTTTAAAGTTTTTAGGAAACTGAATCACCTTTCTGCAAAAAATGATTGGTAAAAAGTGATTAGTTAATGGCTGTGTTGGAGCAGAGATTGGTAACTCATTAACAAGGAAAAACCACTGAAAATTTGCCTTTTTTTGAAAAGGAATCAAGTTTACCTTAAAGGGTTTTTAAACATAAAGTGTTTCCACTATTTGTTAATTAAAAAAATAAAATTTATCCTATTAGTTCTACTTTATTACTTCCATATTCTCTAAGCTTCTATATTTCAGTGATCATGCTGATATCCAAGACAGCATTTAAGTTTGTGTTTCAGTCATTTAGAAGTCTGACATTTATGTCTAAAACCTGTCATTGCAGGCTCCCTTTATACTAAAAAAAAAAAAAAGAAAGAAAAACAGGCAGCTCTAGGTAATGATTCGCTTAATCCTGAAATAGGCTGGATAAATCATCCTCTGGAATTACCCATTTCTCTGCTAGGAAGCATAGGGTGACCGGTTTGGACTTTGACACTGAGTTAGCAGACTTCTAAAATTAAGTCCAATGGGTCTTACCCCTGGGGGCTCATCTTCAGAGTAGGTCAGCTTGAGAAGTGCTATTAAGCTGAATGGTCCACCAAGAAAGACTGAGGTCAATGTGCTACTCATAAAGTCCTGTTAACAACAAGTGAGGCTTTTGGTGCTCATTAAATGGATAAAAAATACTCATAGGTATTGCCACTGCATTTTTTGAAAGGTCTAAGTGCAGTATTTATGGCTGGGGGTACAATTCAAAACTTCACACACCTTACCACAGCAAAACATCTCAATAATTGGCAAAAAAGAAGTACTGTATTTGGATTATTTTGTCTGTGGCACTCAGCAAACCATGGGTCTCTCCATCCTTGAGGTTACAGGAAAGTGAGCATGCATTATATGTATCAGCTTTCTGCTACACTGACTGTAAGATCTTTTTTTTTTTCTTTTGGAAGAAATGGTTCTACCTCTCACTATACTTTCTTTGTCTCTGTTCTCTTCAGAAACCCAGCCAGAAATTAAAGGAGCAGCATGTGTTAAACACTACAACTTCAGTGAACCTTTAATGATGTGGGATTTACAGTCTGAGGTGGCAACCCTGAGCTTCTCTAGTTGAACACTAAGCAGAATTAGAATGAATAGAGGTAATTTTAGCTGTCATAACTGTGATTTTTGTGGACTATGTTTAACACTGAACAAACTTGAGTCCCATTTTTAAAGCATGCCCCAGTGACCACCATGGGGGTCTTTTGATGAACCAGAGTGAGATTTGGATGTACTCCTGTATGTTCCAGAGCCAAGAATTTAACCTGTGTTCCAGCCAAACTGAGGAAGCAATGTGTGTGCCCTGCATCCTCCTCCTGCCCTCGTTTGTACTCATCTTTCCGTTGTCCGCGCCACCTCTGCGGTGGTTGCTGTGCACTGCCGAGCTTTACAGCCTCTGTACGGATCCTCCCACATCCCAGTCCTCCCTGCAGCTGCTGGCCTGTTCAGAGTCTGAAGACTGTGAGTATCCTGTGTCTTCTGTCAGAAGGCTACTGTAATGAATGGCACCCTTGCCAACATGTGCTTCCACCACACAAGCTAGTGAGGGAAGCAGAATCTGAATAATGGGAAGGTTAAGCAAGAACAAGAAAGGGGTTTGTTAGGGTTTTTTTTGTTTTTAATTATACTTGAATCGTAAAAGGACTTGGACTCTTCAAGTGGCTTGATTTTACTCCCTGCCTAGCTGAGACTGAAGGAGAATGGTATGATTTCTGCTCTGTATCCTCTTCCTCTGAACTTGCTTCCCACTTTATTGGTTTTCTGACAAACAAAAAAATGAGAAACAAAATAGAAATAGGAATCCTGAAACGTGATCCGATGCAACTTGCTAATTAGAATACATGAGTGTAAGGAAATCCAAACCCTCCATTGACATAATGTACTGAAATTTTCAAAAATCAAGGAAATAAGATTCCCACCTTACCACAACACTAGGTAGAGAGCAGAACTAATAACTACCAGCTGCTTTTGGTGAAACAATGCCTAAGAATGCCAGTTAAAGACCAGCTTTGATTTGTTACACTGCCTATAAAATGTTCATGTTATCAGAAGCACATGGGCACCCCTTGGAACAAACCAATGGCAGATCCACTCCTGGAAGTGTGGAGGAACATCTGCCATCTTGTAAGGGCATGAGGTATCAATGCAACACAAGAACAGCTAGTGCTAGGTGAAGGCCACCCAGGTTTATGTTAGTAATCGGCGTATTGACTGAATCACACTTGCAAAAGGCTGTTTGTGAACATAAATACGGCAAAGCTTCTCTGCACTTTGAGGTTTCAACAAGGTTCTTGAGGCTTGAACTAAAGATTTATTGATCCTGATCTCCAGCAAGACCTCAGTGAGCCCTTCCTCTGATCCTTTTTGCTCTTCTCTGCTTTTCTTTCACAGATTGAAGGACTCATGTGATAATGTACTCAGGATACTAAAGGTCCAAATGACAGTCTCTGTGAACGGCCTCCTCTGAGTTACTCTGGAGATGTGCAAATAGCTTGGGACAAATAGTGCAAAGCCCACCCTATCCTTTACATACTCCTGCTTTTCTTTGGCTGCCTCTGAACAGGTTGCATCATTGACCAATAGAAGGAAATGCTTAAAATATACATGTTTATATCAACAAATACATTCCCAGTCTGAGACAAAAGTGCTTACCTTTTCCCTGCATTCCTTTGGGTTTCACTCTGCTTGCTTGCGCATTTGGCACATCAATATAAAAATAGAGGCTTAGTAATTTAAAATTGGTCTATGTCACTCAGTTTTGACATTTATGCTTCCCAGTCCATACTCTATGCATTATTCTGAAGAAAAACACTAACACAGATTAAAGCATTTGACTGCCAGAAATGGAATTACTCCACAGCACTGGCCGTAAGATGCTGATTTAGACTTTAATTACATCAATTTTTCTCTTCTTGTGCACACGTCTGCTCTAGCACAGCTTCCTCTGGTTAAGCATTTTCCTTGCATGACACAAGAGGTTATAAAGTTATCTCCTAGTGATGCCTTTTCTTGGTCTTAGAAAACTGTGGGCTAGACATGGTTAAGGGATCCTTATTAAAATACTGAGGTAAAAACCCCTTATCCCTTAATGGTGTCTGGCTCTCAATTTTTTAAGACCAGGAAAAGGCATCAATAGGAGATAAGTTTAGTTTAGGGGCACTGGATTGTCTCTGTAGGCAATTAAAGCCTTTTGTTCCTCCAAAAGGTAAGTCAAAGCAGGAACCAACTGTCTGAAGAAGCAGACAGTTTTATTCAAAGTACTCACTTGGGATCTCTGTGGCTCCCATGTGTAAGAGTTGTATCCTCCAGACCTCCTAAGAGCAGCAGGTTAGAGGTGTAAAGCAGGCTGAGAGCTCAGCTCAGCTGGGAGGCCCAGTTAGTAGTCTGCCTACTTATTTTCTTTGTACCAATATTGAGCTTTCTGAGACATAAAGGGCAGAAAATGCACCCTCAAAGTGTATAAATAATATAATATTTATGTATCATAAAGGCACAAAAGAATAAATAAAGGCACAAACTCAAAATCTCCCACAACATGCATCACTGCTTTGCCATAACTTGCAGCTGGATGTCTTGAGGAGTACACACCAATAAGGTAGCACAGGGTATATCTCCCTCCAAACATTAACATCTACTCTTCTGACATTTTAGGTTATGCTCTTCTCCATTCCAGTTGAAAATACAATGCTTAAATGCTTCACTTTTAAGATAGAATCTCGGGAGAAAAAGGAAGACTTTGCACACTAAATGAAAGGGCATTTACATTGTTCTAATAGTGGGATTGTTTAATTCATATCAGATGGTTTTGCCTAAAATGTTGTAACAAAATAGCTTCCATAAACACTCTTCTAAGGTATTATTCACTTGTGTGATCTGTAATAGAATGACTAAGAGTATGATTTTGTATCAATTATCTTTAATGATTGTAAATCTTAATAAATCATTGTAAATAAATCTTGTAAATCAGAGACACAAATATTCTCTCTGTTCAGACACTAAAGACAGACCAGTGCCTTCAAATGATGTTTTATCTCATCCTAGAATAGCAGTGCAGGACAGCCGGACTTCCCTCGGTGTGACTGTCTCTCTCCACTGATCATAAAGAGTCTCAATGACAGGCTGAGAGGGGAACAATTCATATTTTGGTAGTGTAAGCCAGGTGATATGAACCCCATTCTGTGATGGGGGAGGAAACTGGACTGGATTGTCTCATGTTGGGAACCATGTAGACAATTAGTTGCATTACTTATCAGCTATAAGCTTAGCCTTTCTTATAGAGTATTACCTTTGTTGGAACACACATAATTATTTTAAAAGAGAGAGACAGACAGACAGACAAGGAAGACTTACTTTCCCTTGATTGAGTGAACACAGGCAGCAATGGAGTCTGACACCTGAGTCCCCATTCAGAATGATAGTGCTGTCTGTAACTAACTCCTGACAGCACCTCTAATAGGAAAACAACTCTTTGTGGTCCTCTGCTGCCTTATTTTGTATTGGATGGCCTGACTACACATTCCATAACTTTCACCATAAAAGGCTGCATTCTTGTGCTCTGGGTTATTAAAAGGCAGACCACAAATTTCCTCCAGTTATTCTGACACATTGAAAATAGAAACCAACAGTTCAATATGAAGACTCTCACTCCTGCAAATAAACAATCTTTTATATTACATACATTCATTCTATAATTCAGCATCTATCTCTGTTTTACATAGATATTTTTACAGAAAACCTGCCAATGTAATACAATGTTATTTTATGTAAGTGTCACATTTATGTAAACTATATTACAGAACGTTCACTGCCTCCATTTCACTTATTCTTATCTCCCACTAAAACCTGTGTAAGTTTACCTTGGAGGCTCTTCAGGACTTCAGCTTTTATGATTTTTATTGTGTTATTGGTTTTGGTTTTCATAGGGCTCAAAGCAAGCTGCTTTTGAGCACTGTCAGGATAAGGAGTGATATCACAATATAGTTAATACACCTAATAGGCATATCCATTCCAGAATATCTGTCCAGTCAAACAGGGAAAAATACACAGCTTGCCTGTGTGATGTAGCTACACAGACACATTCTTTCTAATACAGTGGGAGAGACACAAAGGACCAGCATTTCAATAGTGGTATATGCCCCCATTCATATGTTTTTATGTTTAATGCAGTGTGGAAATAATTTTAGTGTTTGCTACCAGTTTTCTCCAACCTGTAGAAAATTATTTCAAGTGAATGCAGTCCATGTTACTACCTACATTCTTACAGGAAATTCATGCAAATGAATACTGTGTTACTGGGCAATACTAAAAATGCAGTGACAGGAGCCTTTTTAATGAATGTTATGCTCTTGGTAGTGACAACCCAAGGGGCTTTGGAATAAAGCAATTGCAGCTGGATGACAGCTTGGGAAAAGGTGTTTTTGCAGAGTGTCACATAATACAGTTGGCATAATTCTTGCCAATGATAGTGAACGTAAGTACAGCAGCACTGCTTCTTCCAGCTGGATCACAAGTCCCTTGATCTGCAGCTCAAAAGCAATATGCACTCTCAAGTATTTTTCATGTCAGATGAGGCAGAAGTATTCAAAGATAGCCAGAATATACAACGACTGTGTTTGAAAAGATTTACACAATGTATCTTAGGTCATCTCAACCAATACTTGTCAGTACAGTGACTTGTTAACACTAAATTGATTCTAAGCTTCTGGGGAAAAGTATCTAAGCTTCCTGCAGACTGTGTATTTACACATTGTTTAAAAGGAAAAGTGAAACCTCTTGGAGAAATGCAGCTTCTGCTCACTCTCCAACTGACAGCACAATGTCTGTCTACTACAATCAAAATCACCCTGATGACCCAAATTCTCAAAATCTTCTGAAGACTCCACAGCAGTCCTACTACAGTATAGAATAAAATGGGTAAGAATGAGTCAGGCACCTCTGATCAACACAGCTCAGCTGGGCTTGTAAGGCTGTAGTCAGCTGGTAAATATCACCCTCCTCATCACCTGCACCACAGGCAACCTGTCCTCCTCAGGTGGGCTCAAAAGATTTGGCCCCCTGCAAATAGCGAGGTTGGTGGAGATCATCCTGCTGGGGCCGTGCTTCTGCTGAAGTTTAGCAGCAAGGACACCAAGGGCAGAAGTGTGCTGATCCAGAGCTCCTTCTCCTCCTGGGAGCTGCAGAAAGAGAAGACAAACAGCCTGAGTGCCCACTGCTCCCCAGTCTGCAGGCAGAAGAGGGCCTTTTTTCTTGTTACACCAAACATTTGAAACTCAGCCTCTTTGTCGTCATGGTGGCCAAGAGAGCCTTCTACTATCACATCTCCCACAAATCCTTCTTTATTCACAAATAGCAAGTCTAGGAGGGCACTTTCTTAGCTCACTGAATCTTTGTGTAAAGAAATCGTGTTCAAGAAACTTCAGGAATTTCCCAGCCTTACTCATCCCAACAGTGACAGTATGGTATTGCCAGCTGACATGTGGGAAATTGAAGTCTCCCATAAGGGCAAAGGCTACCAATCCAGAGACTTCTCTTAATTGCCTGTAGAATAACTCATCAGTGCAATCATCCTGACTGGGTAATTAAGAACAGACACTCACGATGACATCTTCTTTGTTTTCCATCCCCCACCAGGCTCTCAACCACATCAACATTATCTGTGAGGGCTGTAAAGCTGAACTTCTCCCATATATACAGTGCAACTTTTCCACCTTGCCTGCTCTGCCCATCCCTCCTGAACAGTGAGGTGCTCTTACCACTGCACCAGTTACACTAAATCCTCTCTACATAAGTTACAGATTCACAAGAGACAATGATCAGTGTTCACCTGAAGCAAAATGTAAATACCATTCTGGCAAGTGAGTGCAAACAATTGATCAAAAAATATGTTTTAAGTCTGGTGACACAAAATTTGCAAATATTCAAGTTTTTGATAACAATCTCTAAGAATTTAAATTTTTCCCTGGAATTCCAAAAGCACTGTAGTCACAACTGAGCAGAGACAACCATAGCCCACTCATAAAGCTCTGCAAGTAAATCATTGTTCTTTCCCTTTGCATGTGACAGCTGAATCCTGGAAGCGTAGTCAGGGAACACTATCAGTCAGCCTCAATATGTGATAGAGTACTAAAGGCAAGCCTTTAGTCTGTCTTCAAGCAGCCAGAGATGATGAGACCCCCCCCAATAACACACTAGATGCCCAGGCTGGGATTCAGCTCCTCTGACTGTAGCTAGTTATATTGCAGACATTCATAATAAATAATTGCTAAGGTCCCATTATAGTTAGTGTAGTGAGAAATTCTCTCTGCTGTCTTGAAGTAGGCATCTTTAGACTATGGAGCAGGGCCGCAGTTTTGTTCTCTACACACATGCACCTTAATGCCATTTAAGATGCCATAATGAAGCTGGCACCTAAAGCCTAACAGATATGACACAAGATGGACAGTCTTGTTCTTATGAGGGGACACCTGGAAACCAGAGGAAATACCTACAGAAACTCAATTCATACACAAATGATGGAGCAGGCTGCTGCATCAAGCTCTTGATATCTACTCACTGTAAAGGCTGTGTGGACACTGCCTGCAAACAGACACACAGAAGATAGACTAAGCCATATCCCACTCCACTTTGAGTTCCCTCTTCTGCCAAGGCGGTTTGTATCCTGTATTACCATAGCTGAGAGCTGGTGAGAGCATTCTACATTCATTTTCTGTAAAAAAACCCATGCTCTTAAGAGCAGATATTGGAGGAAAAAAAGGACTTTTTTTCCTTTCTTCTATTTCTTGTTCAAACCATGTCCATTTTGCAAGGCTCAGGAAATACAGTGCCAAGTGCTGTATTTAAACCAGTGTTTTTTTACATTTTAGAAAAGGACATGTCTTGTGCCTGTAAATTGCTAGTAAACACTTGTTACTCAAGAAATTATATTAATATGTGAATTTTCTAAATAATATAAGACACCTGCTGAAGTGAAGAGACATTTTAAAATTAGGTATCAAAGAGTAAAAGTACAGCTCCACCTCTTATTCCTGCCAGAGTGAGTTTCACAGTGACTGGTAAATCAGCATGCTGAAGCAACAGGCTGTGCCAATACGAAATGCCTGCCTGCAGCCAGTTCCCTGTGTGGTATGGGCTCAGCACTGGATTAATTGAAAAAGCACCAAGCAAATGATAGGCCTCTGTGAGTTTTCGAGAGGCCTTCCAGCAAGACAGAATCACAGAATTAACTGGGTTGGAAAAGACCTTTGAGATCATCAAAAGTCCAACCCATGGCCTAACTCCACCTTTTCAGCTACACCACAGCACTGAGTGCCACAATCAGTCTTTTATTAAACGCCTAGACTAGGTGATATGCAGACAGAAACCATGTCCCCATGCCACCATCAGTCTTTGTTGTCATCTAGCTTGCTTTTCTATAAGGAGCTTCTCCTCAGAGCTTTGCCTGCCCCTCTTTTGTCATTCATTTTGGCCCTTCACTCCCTGAAATAGCTTTTGGGTTGATAATGTACCCCTCGTGTGCAAACACACAGATGCCAGCTCACCCTGACACTGTCTTACTTTTCTGCCCTGTTCCCTAGGCTTTGATTAAAGAGAATGTTAACATAAGCAATTAAGAATATTCTTAATTTAAGCCTGAAATCCACAGAAGTCAGATGCATGAGAGATTTAGCTACAGTCCCTGAACTGGATTAAAACTTGGGATCTCATTACATTCTTTAGTGTATTCTTTTCCTCTCTTTAGCTCCATTTATAGGCTCAGTCTGGATAAACAGCTTAGTAATTTTCTTTCATAAAGACTGCAAATGCAGAACTCATATTTTCCCAATGTTTTTTGAGCAGGAGGTTAATTTTCCAGGTCTTGCTGAAAGCAAAATTGCTTCTGTGTAAGTTTCCCCCACTGCAGACTTCAGCTCACTCCCTAAGGTAATAGAAAATTAAAATTCTGTAGAAATCAAAAGTGGAGGATGAAAAATAATGATGATAAGCAAATTGTATCCCTGATGGGAAATAAATTTTAAAAATATGGACTACAGACCATTTGGCTAATTGACTTAGATTAAGTGATATTACCACTTTATTGGAAATGCATGTTACAGAAGAACAGTAAATATTGCAATGTTGAAGTAAAATTTTCTTGTATCCCTGAGACAGTCTTCCAGCACTTTTATCGGAGGCTGTTGTACTAGATCATTAGACTTATTACCGTTTTAAAGTTATGCCAAAACCTTCGAGAGAGAATTTTAATAGACCAAGTTGGCATCATCATCTCCCCACTCTTGCTGAACTTGGACTCATATTCTAAATCATTAAGCTTCTACAGCAGTGGGAAAGCCAGCCTGAGCTACTGTGTACCCTTCCTCAGAAAAAAGTTGAGCCTTTCTTTCTAAGGAGTTCAGGTAGAACAAAATACTGACATCTTGTCAGCCTAAATTGTGGATTTTTTTTTTCCTTTACTAGCATACAACTGCAATAAGCTTCTGTGCTTAGTTAAGCATAATTTTAAAATGCATTCTACTTCACTGAAATGTGTATGTAATCTCTTGAGGACATCAGGAAAGCACAGCACTGGACACCAGCTACTTTTAAATTGCCATATAAAGACTTCGTAAAGTTCCCTTTCTTATCAAAATACCTAAAATTCTGTTTGGGCAGCACAAATCTGGTCCCAGCGGTCTCTTGAAATCTGAGTTTAAACTGGTCTTTTTAAGAAGAAATGAGAGTGAAAACCCTAGAAATCAGAGGGGGAGGAGAGTCTCTTTTAAACAGCTATTTATAAATTTCTATTTCATGGCAATATGCTGAAGCAGCCAAGTAAAGGCAAGTTGACATTGTAGAAGGTGCATAATCATGTGAGGAGTACTTGTGCTTTGAAACAGGAGACTAAAATATATTTGAGCATGCTTGCTTCTAAAAATACCTGGATCTATTACCAAATCTTCTGAGGGAAGAAAAAAACAATTCCAATTAGAGATTTATTTATAACATCCAGGTTTCAGTAAAGAGACTCAAACTACAATGTAAGCTTCACTTGTGACAGTATTTTAGCTTCTGAAAAATCATGTACATTAGAATGAGACCAGAGGGGCTTTCAGTACTTTAGTCATGAAGTTAATTTTGCAGCTATTGAATTACTGTGAAATATTATGGGATATGGCACACTGCATTATAATGTATTTGAGGTATAATATATTGGTAAGAGTCTGAAAAAATACCTACTTAGACGTTCCATTTAGTTTTCAGACTGCATCACTACCAAAACACCTCGGAGTTTGAGAGATGGACAAGGTGCAGTGTATAAGCCAGGTTCTCAGAAGTGTAACAGCCACATTTCCCTCTTTGTTCCCTTTAACAGCAACTACATTTTCTACAGCTCCTACACAAGCAAATTTTGAAGCTTTAAGACATTCCAGGGCACCTTGACACATACTACTGGATCTGAAGTAGTTTTCAAGATCTGAACACCTTCCTGATACAGAGGTCTTTCTGCAAGTCTTTATGAGAGTCTGGACTTGAATTTAAATGTGTTCTGTTACTACTATGCCTATAAACTCAGGGCTCTGAGACAAATTATAGAAATTAAGCCACTGTAGTGAGAAACTATTCTTGCATGTGTAATATGTGGTATATTAATTTTTCTTTTTTTCAAAACATTATCTTCCAGGATATTCCACCTAAACTATACAGAGTGGTAAGAAGCCCAAGTGATTTCACTTGCTTAAGAAAGACTCATTTTATTCAGTCAAAACTGGTATCAAATACTGTATCCATTGAGATACAATATCTTAGCATTTTATCCAATCTCTAGTCTTGCTCCAAGTGCAAACACAAAATCAGACCATCTATGAAAGTGGTTTCCTCTTCCCTCTATGCCTTGCATCTGGAGTAGAGAGGGGGTATCTATCTGAGCCTTCTTTCTTAGCTTCTATCTTAGTTCTTCTTTCTTAGCACCACATCTTTATTTCTTACAGGACTCTGTTGGGTTTCCCATAGAGCAAAAGTCTCTAATTAATATTCTACATAAAAAAACTGGAGTGAGATTCCAAGACTGATCCACTATTTCCCACTTGGAAATTAATAAATTGTGAAAACCTAATTTTCCATTGAAACTTATCCAATTTCCACAGAATAGAAGAAAATCCACACGAGTTTTTGCCAATGAAATAATACTTTTCCCAAAATACACAGTACTTTTGTGCCTTGTGCCACTCTTCTGTTCCATGAGCTTGATTCCTTGACCAATATTCCTGTGTCACCTTTCCCAATACTTCTGAGGGATTCCTTGGAATTGTTTTAGTTTTTTGCTCTTGAAGAATTCTTATTGCGGAATAAATGAAAACAAGAATAGAGCTAAGATAAGAGAATTCTTTTTCTCCTGCTCCCAATAAGACTGACGAAAAGTCTCATTTCTGTCAAAAGCAAACCACTCTCTATTTCCATTAAATACTTCTTCCCACTTCCTAGCCTCAATTTCCCTTGCTTTTGCTGTCTAATAGACTCACCCTTCCCAAATCCTTTAGTGAGGTGATGGGAGGTGCTGTAAGTTGGGGCTGTGTGACATTTTCCACCTGCTGTTCATGAGGAGGTGCTCATTCCTGGTGTGGAAGCTGCCTGGAGCTGGCTGTAACCATCATAGCATATCTCATAACCTCTGCCAAATAGGACAATTTGCAGGTTCTGCATCCCCAGAGCTACCAGTTAGGCCCACTGCTGCCTCCCTGTTGTTCTCAGGTGAAGGTCTCCAGTCCTACAGCAAGGACCGGAGAAGAAACCTCCCACGCTTACAAGAAAGTAGCAGACACTACTCTGATTTTAAAAAGCAGGGAGAATGTGGAGTCCTCAGGGATTAAAAAAGGTTTTAATTGTCCATCTTATCTCAGAGTCAAGGTAGATAGGTAAGGGAGAAAAGACAATTGATATTGTCTTGATATTCTGTCAATATTATTACTGTTTTCTGTTCTAATTCTGGTTTGGAAACATAATAGGATGACCAAAGTGAATGCACTTTAGGTTTATGTTATTTCTGCATTTATAAATAGATATATATGTGGAAACTGCATTCTTTGGGATTTTGAAGCTTCTGATGAATACAAAAAGACACGCTGTAAGGTAGTTAGTAGGACAGAACAACATCTGATCACAGCCTCGACAGAAGTCCAGACGGCTTTTTCAAGAGCCTTCAGCTAGAAAGCCAACTCTAATCAAAACTGATGTCTCAGCAGAAATAATATATTTACATATGAGAATACCCATGCTGAAAGGAAATGCAGTTTCAAAAACAGTGAAATGAATGCAAGAGAATTATTTTGAAATCTATTGATGCCAACATGGGATATTTCAGCAGTCAGAAAATAAAATGCATTAGTATTCTCAAATATACAGCATATAGCTTATGTAGAAAAAACCAACGATTTTTAAACTCACTTTACATGCAGGGATCCTGGCAACTGGCAGTGTGTTGAAAGATTCCTTGCAGACATGGGCATCTAGGTGCCACACAGAGCAACTCTGAAGCAGCCTAAGGGGCCAAACCAGTGCGCAGCCCCAGGAACAAGATGACAAACATAATCACACTGAGTGCTCTTGGCTTCACCTTGCCCTGCCCTACATCTCTTGCCATCCTGCACCAAGCACTAATCAGACAGCATCTTGGCTAAGATTAAAAATGTCAGTAAAGACCAGCAGATGTGGTAGCTGAGAGTGGTCGTTGTGACACAGGAGTGATTGAGTTCTTTAATTTGATGGAGTTACTAGTTTGCTGGGCCTTTGTAGTGTTGTGTATTTCATAGTTGGCATAATGTGTTCAGATGCTTTTTTTTGTATGCTTAATTCAGGTCACATCACCTGGCTGACATCATTAGCTATTTCTGCCTTTCAGCAATTGCATACTAACTCTAGGACCTAGCGCAGCAAAACCAGCATCCAAACCTCGCATCTCACTCAGTATTTTGTCTTTCCAGATGACAGAAGATATTATAGTGCCAACATACATTTTCATTATTTTTTCCTCATTATAAACCAGAGACTTTGCAAAGTAGAAGATATTGCCTACACACATACATTATTAAAAAGCCAGAGAGCATTTACAAAAAAAAAAAAAAAACAACAAAAACCAACAGTATTTAGCAGAACATGCATTGAGGTAACATGACATTTTGGAGCCGTTTAAGAACTGGCTCCAAAAGCAGCATGGTAGCAGCTATCACTCTATCTGCCTTTCACATAAACAAAGCTTTATATGTTGATCTACTCAGGATTCCCATCCTGACTATTCTTTCTGGTTTTGGTTGGAGAGTACTAGTTTTGAGCAGCGACTATGTGACCTGTTTCCCTGAAATAGATCTCCACAACTGACTAAATTCCTTGTATTCAGGTTTATAATTCAGATACAAATGTACCTGAATTAAGACACATCTGATGACCATCATCCTACAACAGCAATTTCAGTGAGATGGTTGCATGTGTTAAAACAAACATGCAAAGTATTCAGGTTCATACTATTCTATACCAGCGAAGGAATTTTTAAGATACAACTGAGGGCATTGAAAATAACAGCAGAGTGAGGCAAAGTTATCCCAGGATAGCGGATTTGGAAAATAATTTGTCCTCTATATCCCAGTGCTGAGAACTGGACCCTTGAAGTGATGACTATGACTGCCTCAGTCTCTCCTTTTGGGAAACGTTGTTCAATGAATGAATTACTGGACTGCACAGGTCACAAGACCAAAATAGCATGAAGTGGCATAGAGGCAACTTCCATTGGTGGCAGCTCACAGTTTATCTTTCAGAGGCCAGACCAGTGAAGTTAGCTCTTCAGCATAGGCTCCACTGCAAAAGGTGAAACAATTAGCTGCCTTTCTTTCATAGACCCTTGCAGCTATTCTATTTAATTTAATCACTGAGAGTAAATGCAGTGACAGCTGCAAAAAAGTAGAATCAGTGAGGTGGAAAGGGGACATTTCTTGAAGTTTTCATAATTAAATTATAGCCATTACCAGAGGAAGCAGAAAAACTGTAAATCATTCTAGCATACAGATGCAAACACAAAATGTAAGCTTTCTTCCTAATTCATTAATTCCCCACATTCAAATTGTTAGTTGTAATTACTCCAAAGGAATTATTAATTAGAAATTGTTTTGCATTAGGCAGTTGGAAGACATGAAGCTCCCATCTGAAATAAAAATCTGTAATGACATTACAACTGTTATGGTCTTATAATAATGTAATATGATTAACTATTGCCAAATATATACAAGTATGACTAAGCAAACTAATTAACAATGTTGTCTATCATGTCCTTTATTCTGTTAATACTCTACAATTTGTTCCTTCTACAGCAATTTTGTTTATGGAAGGAATACATTCTTCTTATACTAATAAGAATTTTTGTTATGACAACATGTTTACATTTTTAAATATCTTTACAGTGCTTTAGACTAGATTGAGAAGTTCAGCCTGAGAGGGGTTAGAATTAATGCATGAGAACAGCCTGAAAAGTGTCCCAAATAAAACAGAGTACATACAGGAAAAATAACATGGACTATAAAAACACAGAATCATTAAAGTTAGAAAAGAATTCCAAGATCACCAAGTCCAACCTTTGACTGAGCACCACCACGTCAACCAAACCACAGCAGTAAGTGCCATGCCCAGTCAATAATGTATAATAAAAAAAAAAAATCTATGTTTTAAAAATATAATTTATCTTTCCAAATTAAATGGTGGAAATTGCTATGGGCACTGCTGCTGAGAAGTGGCCATCATATTTCTGAGCTCTTTTTTTCCTTCCAGCGCTATGCTCCTACATTTTTCTCCCTAGCAGCAGAGGAAGGATCCTTGTCAGACAAGGGCACAGTTGTACAAAAAGACTCCTAATGAAGCCCTCATACTCTGGTGTCATGCATGTCCTTGGTTGCAATAACGTGACCCTGAAGAAAACCTGGATCTGAATGCTACAACCTTCAGGAAGAAAAGCTTTGGATCCTCATGTAAATTTTATCACTTGGTCCTATATCTATTTAAAACTATGTTATTACGAAATGCTGTAGAATAGCTCAAGAGGATAATCCTTGCCTAACAGAAGCATCATATGATAACTTAATCAAGCCTTTTCCATTTTCAGTATAGGCTGTCTGCATCAATCTACATTAATAATGATCCCAAAGAGATCAGAAGAACGTGCTTTATGAGGAGGAAGAAATAGCTAAGGGAAATACCAAGCCTGATTCACCAGAAACACAAACCACAAAGGGGAATATGAATCGTAAAGTAATCATGCAAACCCCAGACCCTATAGAGATACTTCTTGCCCAGTAATTTAATGCCACTTATCTTAGTATGTACCATGCTTAAGGCTTCCAGATAGCATGTATACAGAGTGATTTTATGAGACCTTGCTCTGAGTCCTTGAGAAAACTGGAAGAGGAGGAAGACAGCCCCTCAGGAAGAATGTGCCTCACCTGCCCTACTTTCAATGCCAGGAGCACCTTTTGCTGGTAGGAAAGGGCTGTGCTGTAGTGCAATTTGAATCCTTATTTTTCACAAAATATGTGGGACCAGGTGCTAGTGGCAGAATCTTCTCCTTTGCCTGTAGCTATGCCATATCCTGTACAGTCCTGGCCATTGGTAAGTTTGGCAGAGGGCCTGGGAAGCAGGAGAAACCACACTCTTCTCTCAGCAATAGGATGTATAACTAATTCAGGTGCTTGTCAAGGAATGCATGAGAAATTCATACATACTCCCATGGGGAGGATGGTCAAACACTTTCTTGGTTTACAAAGTCTGTAGCTGTACTTGTTCTAAAAGGCTTATAAAAACTGTAAATCAGTGCATTCCAGGTGCTTTATCAACCATCACAGAAGTCAAATTTGAAAGTAAAACAAATGCCAAATGAAACCAGGCTTCTCTGGAGCAAAGCAGTTTGAAAGTACCTGATGGACAGATGGATGGATGGATACACAGGGTAACTCCAGTTGGACTCTTCGAAGCAGAAGGTAGAAAGTAAATAGCACAAAATCAAACTCCCTCCTTAATGTTCTGGTTTTCTGTATCCTGAAAATACTGCTTTCTTAAAGTTACTATATGCAGCAGCATGTGTAGTTAATAGAGCTCCAGTTCTTTACCATTTTGAATGGGTAAGTTACATTTTAGATAGAAAAAGTAGCATTAAACCAGTACTCAATCCAAAGGAGGCTTACATTTCCTACAGTGAAATTGATTGTTTTCTCTGTGCCTACAGAGCCTGAGACTTATTACAAAGTTTTGCTCAACCAAATAACAAATATCCATTCGTATCTATCTGACAGAGACTTTAATATTCAAACACATCTTTAACATATATTAATAACTTAATAATATGAAAGAAGGGTATAGCACTTCACTTTTCATTGAAACTCTCAGGGGCAGGAGTCCCTGCAAGTACATCATTAGTTCAAAGGTGTCATCACTACTGTACAACCTTGATCAAAACAGCAGTGTTCAAATCTCATTCAGTTGCATGTTCAAGAAAAGGTTGGCAGTGAAGATATTTATGTAAAAAAAAAAGTGTTCTGCATATTTTGGGGCCAAAGCATGAATGTAATCTTCTTTGAATCCTATTATATGTTGACAATTCACTTTTAGCTTAGCAAACTCCAACATAGCTGGGGTTACCCAAGCAGGTAGAAAACTGTGCTTAGCTGTTCTAAAGGACATTTGGACCAAAGGTGTAAAGTCCATGAACATGACATTTTCAGTAAGGCCAAAGGAAAAGTCTACTTTGGCTGAAGACCCTAAGAAATGTCACTGGAAAGACAGAGCACAATAGAGAGAAAATGTGGAATTTGCACTCATCACCCATCCAGTGTGCTGGAACTTCCACACAGAACTTCTGAAGCTGTGTCAGCTGGGTAGTTATCACTGTAGAAAGCAGGAAAAACTTGGAGCTGGGTATTTGATTCTGCTACCATAAAGCATAGGTACAGAAACTTTTGCGACCTTGTCAGCTATTTGAGATTTTACAAGGTTTTTGTATCATTTTTATTAGTGTTTAACTTGGAATTGAGTGTGATTCAAGATAACTGAATAATGTTAGAAAATGCTAATGCTATGTCAATCATAAAAATATGTCAATCATTGAAAAGTACATCAATCATTAGAATTAAAGTTCTGGGACATGCTGGCCAAGGCATATTTCAAGATTTCCCTCCAAACCAGAATCTGTTATTACTTATTGACATGCAGGTTTGGAGGCTGGTACTAATATAAACTTGTGCTAGTGATCACTATTTTCCTTCCTTCCTCCCATCAGAATTATTGATATGGCAGAATCACAGAGTGGGAATGTAGTCATACGCCAGGAGGGAGCTTGTGATACTGCAAGGCATCTTCTTAGTTACCAAAGGGAACTCAATCCTGAGTAATCATAAGCATAATCTCTTCTTAAAATGAACTCATTTCTTTTTTAAATCAATTAAATTTAACTCCCAACGCTCTTTTAGCAACTCACTTGCAGAAGCTCTTTTCTCTGGCATTTTAAGCATATGTTTCATTCCAATCTGAATTTATTAAAGACTATTTTATATCGTTTCCTCTTGCACCACCACTGTACTTCATCTGAAACAGTTCTTGAACCTCCCTGATAAATTTATAAGAGCAATTACATCCCTTCTCACATCAGTCTTACTTTGCTAGAATAAACACAGTTTTCTAAGTGTTTTCTGATAAGAATGCTACCCATTTCCACAGTCATCCCAGTAATAATAAAATCACAGAATGGTTTGGGTTGGAAGGAACCTGAAAGATCATCCAGTTTCAACCCCTCTGCCACAGGTAGGGACACCTTTCATTAGGCTAGACTGCTCAAAAACCCATCCAACCCAGCCTCGAACACTCCCAGTGATGGGGCATCCATAACTTCTCTGGGCAACCTGTGCCAGTGTCTCACCACCCTCACAGTGAAGAATTCCTTCCTTATGTCTAATCTAAATCTACCATCTTTCACTTTAAAACTATTGCTTTTTTTCCTGTCATTATAGGTCCTCCTACAAAGTCCCCCAGCTCTCTTGCAGGCCCATTTATGTACTGGCAGTGTACTGTGATTCCTTTACTGGTTTAATTTCTTTTGAAGTTGGGCAATCAGAACTATAGATGGTATTCAAGATGAGGTGTAATTCACATCTTTTAAACAGCAGAAATAGTTCCATGCCTTTTACTGGGAAAATTTCACCAGAACCATACACATGTTCCACAAGTGTATGTCAAGTGCCCTATGACAAGACTCAAACATCATATAATCAATTCTCTCCATGCTCATTTCCTGGTGATCATCTCCCCTGGTTTCTCCTCCAATTCCCTCAGCAGAACAGATTCCCTTAGCTATAGCCTTGCACTGAGAACATACAGAAAGTGATCCAGTTTCAGATACTTCAGTCTAACTCGTGTGCAATAACCTGCACCTCTGTCATGTTAGTGTTGCCTCCTAACCTTGGAACATAGCATACTTCAGTGTTCCAAGACTGTTGAATGACAAAAGTAAATGAGATGAACATTGCAGAACACCAATAATTTCCTATCAGTACAGGTTTCTCCTTGAATCACACTTTAGCCATCTTTCAGTTGTTTCATCAATCTCCACATCACCTGCTTTGCTGAAGTCACGTAGAAGCTCTGCATTCCATCCATAAAAATCTCTTTTCTCCAAGTCAGCTCAATTTGCAACATCTGCTTTCTGTGAACCTCATTTGATATAATTACCATTATTCTGTTTGCTTAGATGTTGCTTATTTCTTCCTGTTTAGTTCAGATCAGTTCACTTGCCTTGAATGCTCCCCTTTGCTTGCTAGTGATATATAACCTATGTAGTTTGCTAGTTACTTAAATTTTTACTCTGTGTGGTACTTTCCTTTTTAAGCTACAAAATAATATAAGCAGTACCCAAATGGTTTGAAACCCTGAACCTATTCCAGAAGTAAGGAAGGGTATTCAGCCTTCAAAGACTCTAGCTTCCTAGAGCTTTGGCCTGCTGCCCACATCAAATATCCCTCAGTGACAGACAACAGCTGCCTTTAAAAAAGATTATGTTCTTCAGCCTTTTCCCAGCCAGCACACCTAAGGCTTTTCTCAGAAAATTCCCAAAGCACTTTACTGAATTGTAGCTAAAGAGTATTCTTGAGGTTAAGTCCTAACCTCCCTGACAGCCTCCCCACCTTGCCTGGTCTGGAATTTTTTATCCCAGCTCTTGTGAGTGAGTCACTGAGGCACAGCTAGGCAACTTCTTGCTCGCTGAAAACCCGTTCTGCTTGTTTATGGCAGGATGCATCCACTTGCAATCACATATACCATAAATATACAGACAGCTGTGGTCCCACCTCAGCCATGGGTTTAAGCTTTTTTCATATTTATATTGGGTAAATTATTGCTATAAATGAAAAAAAGTAAAGCAAAAGAAATAATTCAGGGTGATAATAGAAGTTGATACAATCAGACAAATATTGAAAAACAAATTAAGAACAGTCACATAACATGCAGATCTGAAACAGTCCAAAAGAGATTCCTTTTGGAAGTAGTAGAAATGTGATTATCTTTGTGACTTAAAAATAAAAAAAAATATATACAGCACAGTATGACTCCATAAACTGTAAAAACGGTTACCTCAATTTCACAGCCCTGAAAGTAACCATTTGATTTAAAGAGATGGAAGGGTTACAAAATTTTTCATTACTAGTGCAAGCACCATGTATAAAATAAAACATCAAAAAAAGAGTTCTTTTATGTGAAGATTAAAATTCCAATGCTTTCATATCTCATAAGGATATTTCTTACCTTATCTCCCTCTAAATTTCACTTATTTGTAGAGTATTGTCTAACAGAAAATGTTCTTTTGTCTGTGGAGCACCACAAGAGTGCCTCAAGGAATTTAGCCAGCTGAAGTGAGACAGATGTGTTAAACAGATGGATGCCGAGGAAATGGCTTGGTTTCTTAAAGAATGGATGCGAAGGACTGGGAAGTAAGTGGAACAGAGTCTTGGCTGGACTGAATTAGGGGAGGGGGTCTTTCATCTCACTGCAAAGGAAAATGAGAAAATCATCTATTCCGTACTGATAAACCAATGCCTTATTTGTCAAGTTTTCTGACTAATCTAAGTGCATACTCCTCACATTGGCCTACAGCTCAAAGCTGTCTCAAGCAGTAAACCTTCAGCACAAGATGCTGCAATCTTACTCCAACCCTTAAAGATAATGCTTACTTGCACAAAAGCACATCCTACCCAGCTGAATGAAGCAGAAACCATGAATTCTCCCAGTGCTGCCAGAGGCACGCACACATAGAGGTGAGTGGCTGTGCAGTGTCACATCCACAATATGCCTGGTAACTTGACACTTACCTTTTGTCATGGTATTTGTATGAAACAGAAGTAATTGCAGAGTAAAAAAAGCAAGTTTTAGTCCCATGAAGCATCTGGGAATGCAGTCTGCATTCAGCAGCCAAACGATTTTAGTGAGCCACATACAGGTCTCATTCAAGTCATCATTTGCTGCTTTAAAAAGCTCTATTTATTGTCTACAAGAAATAAAAAATAATAGTTCTTTTACATCTCACTTCAAATTCCCTAAAAAAACATTTTATAAATAAGATGGATGCTCAATGTTGTATTGAAAATTGTCTTTTAAAAATATGTCTGGTCTGCTGCTTAATAATAGATCTTTCTCCAAACCAGCAGGCACTTTACAGAATCCTGGATGCAATCATGTATTCTTAGAGATAGGCTGAGTACTCCTTTTTCCAGGCTTTACAAAATGATTTCTGTACCTCTTTGTGTCACAAGGTGGTTCCTGAAGTCTACTTTTTATTTTTCATGTGCTAAGCACAAGGCATATATGCTGAAGCATGTAAAACTGAGGCAGTCTGAGAGGGTAGGCAAAAAGTACATCCTGGTTTTGTCAAGGTTTTTAGGCATAAAATGATGTAACTCATTACAAGAAAATTAACAACACCTTACCTCTATTATCACTCAAAGGTTACATCATGAGCTTTGAAGCAGCAAAGTTATACTAGATAATTACTACAGCTAAATAAAACAATCTCCATTTCTGAAAACAGATGTTTTTATCCTCAGATCACGCCTATACATAGAACACAAAACCTATTTATTGCAATGTGATAATACCCAGAAACCATTTAGCTACATGATCCTAATATTTCTCTACCTTGAGCTTTTTAAGAAAATACCAAGTGGACTGCTTTCAACAGTCTCAGAAAGTCTTTACTTCCTCCATGAGGCAGCAGAGCTATGCTTTAATCTAGAGAAACACAGAGTATAGTTCTCAGCATCTAGGAAAGCACACACTTCTGACCATTGCCTTCATCAAGAATCATGGGGTGATAAAGGCTGTCACTTTTTCTCTGTGGCTTTCCTACTCCTCAGATGCATCAGTCACTTAATCAGCACTAGCAGTTCCTTGTCCCTGCACTTCACATTACATTTAGGTGCTGAAAATGTTTAAAGGACAGCTTTGGTGACTGGTTAACAGAATAGACAAGAGAGGTGGAAAAAAGATGAAAACTGAAGCAATGATACTTTCCAACAGGGGAACAGAGTAGGCTGGGACATGAGGTATAAATTAAATTTCTAAGAGGTGGGGTATTGTCATCTGGTCCTCACATGGGGCACCAATTGACAGCAGACTCATGACTGACGCAACCACCAGTCCCTTATTATCTTAAAAACTTGCATACCTTCTCTCTCTGGGTTTCATACACACAGCTCCACACAGCACTGGCTCCTTCCTCTTCCTTCTGTAGGACCAGCCTACACCTTTCCATCCCTCACACAGCCAACTAACCCTTCCTCCTCTATATTCAGCAGAACCCCAAGCCAGTCTTGACTGGCTACCACACTCTTTTATAACATCCATCCATGAAGGGTGTTTACATACTTATATTGGATATAGCTGTGACCTGTTAAGGGCAAGGCTTTGGTAATTAGTACAGCTGTAATTTATCAGGGGTGAGATTGCCTTCAGCACTATCTCTATATTCTTACAATCTATCTTCCCATAGTGGGGCTCCCTGGAAATAAGAACTCTTACAACATTTGGTGATGCACAACTTCCTTGACCAGATAGGAATTTTCCTTTTCTGTTTTATGACATGGAAGGAGGAAATTTCTGTTCCTGAGAGGTGTAAGACTGTTGTTATTTTGCAGCTTTCTCTACAAGCGTGTGTGAGATACGACAATATTGCCAGCATGATCAGCAGCATCAGTGTGAATATCTTGGTGTTTCACCTTCTGTGCAAACAAAATGGGGTGCACAGCTTTTCTTAGATTGTATGAGTATATAGTAGTTGTCATGAAAGCCTCAAGTAGATTTGAGAAGGGAGCTAGGCTAATGGTAAAGTCATAGACATCTCAATATAATTTCTGACTTGCATTTACTGTAGCAGCAAGCTTTTCACTTTCTTTTTTTCCTAATCTACTTTCCCTTTCTTCCCTTTCCTAGGATAATTTCTCTGCCTCTTCCTCAAAGCTCTTCTTTCTTGAAACCTCCCTGAAATCATTACCCTAGGTGCTATGGACTCCCTTACGTCCCCTTCTGCTTCCTCTTCCTAGTCTGTACATTTCTAATCTTGCTCAAGCCTAACAGGTAAAAAAAGCCAGAAGAAAAATGTAGTGAGCAAAGCTCATTACTAATGCTTCAAAAGGGATATCCCCTCTTGCATCCCCTGTTATGTGTCTGTAATAGAAACAGCAAGAGGTAAGGGCTGGGCAGACAGGGTGAGCTCTTCAGACCAAAACAGAGGCGAGCTACAAAGTTTGCTGTCACCTGCTGCCTGTTTACCCAAGCTGTGATCTGCACTCAGTGTGTCTGTGTTTGAGACTGCAGTCTGACCATAAACCTCACAAGCTTTCCAGGTGCCTGAACATCTGCAGATGGATGTATTTCAGGAAGAGAGTACTGCAGGTTCCTGGATTTTTTAAATGGTCTTTCTAGACCTGTGAGACCTTGTGGTTGGGCTAGAGATCTCCATCCCTATTCCATGCCTGAAATGGCTCAGATTTGAATTTTTCCCCTAACATACATGGTCTGGTTGAATTTCCAATGAAAAAAAGACTTATTTAAATTTTAATAAACCATTTACTTTATAGCATTTTCCCCAGGATTTGCCACAGATACTGAAATGCCAATTAACTTGACAGTAAAGCTCTTTCAAAAATAAAATAAAGCTTTATTTAAACAGTCAAATGATCATTTAAATTATAAATTAAGTGAAACTGAGATTATTCCCTGTATTTTCACTAGTAGAAGAACAGCTGAAAATTAATTGGAGTGGTTTCTTTTCAAACAGGTGGAGGGAGTTCTAAAACATCCTGCTTTAAATCTCCATTAAACAGTTTCAGATGTATTCAGTGGAGCCAGGCACTTAATTTCTAGCCTGCAGAGGTTCCACAAGGATTCTGGGAGCCACTTAAACACTGGAAAGATGTAGGTTTTCTTCTTGGAATTACCTTTGATAATGAGGCTGACTTTCTTCCCTTGAGATGGCAAATCAAACTAGCAGGAAAAATGTCTGTGTCTTATTCCTCAGAGATGTCCCAAAACTGTAAGAAAGTGAACAGGTTGTTTCCTGAGTGCTAGTCAGCTGGGCAAGAGCCAGAAGCTGGAAACTGCTGCAACATACAGCACTGAAATAGAGATCATCCAAAGAGGGCACAAAAATATCACAGCGAGAGACAGTGACCAAAGGGAAGTTGATTGTGATTTCAAACTTTTCTGGTCACCGAGGATTGCAAAAGCCTTTTGCCCCTAATCCAGAAACTAAAGGAGAGCTTTCTCTGAGGGTCAGATATATATTTTTTTCTCTTTCATATTGAATTGTATGGGATTATTCCAGTTGCTCAGCAGTAGTCCTTCACAGAGGCTATGCTGCCCTAAGGGACCTAGGCTCAGCAAAGGACATTGAGATGCAACAGATAGATTAATTTGTATGTGTTTATTTAGAACTTCTCTTCAGCTACCTACTGGAGAGGTCTGAATTGGGGGACAGGGCTGTTTGTTTATATAGTTGCTTCTCTGTTTGGTTATGCTTTTTTTAGATTTTAGTTACATTTCAGATGCTTTGCAGCCAGGCCAACTACTCTAAATTACTGCTCCCACATTTGTGTGAAGTCTGTAACTGTCAGAGAGCTTTTGAAGTTTGTAAAATTAGAATGCCTTTCATTTGTAAGCCACAAACACTCATTGATAGCCTCATTAAAAGGTGCAGCTGTTGAAATATCTAGGTGTTCTACAATTAATTTCAAAATGCCTTTATGGCATCTAATGCTTTAACCTACTGCTCTTTATTCCTGTTTCAACAGTAGTATTCTAGAAGGTCTAACCAAAGCCCCCAAAATTATTTGGAGCTAAAATTACATCTTTTTCCCACCTTTTCCGCCTTTCTGCCTTTGCTACATTAAGATAGTGACTCATTTGCAGCAAGTTACATAAATTGTTGTAATACTTAGAGGTTCTTGTAATAGCCAGGCAGGACTAAGAGCTGTTTTACCTTTGGCTTTTAATTTCTTGGCATGTTTCTGTTCAGAGATAGACCCCCTGGAGAAATATTTTCAGTACACCATACTAGCAAATACTTGTAGGTGTGCACACAATTACAGCTCATTACAACAGTGGGAGTCATTTGCCTGCCTGCTTTCTCAGCCTTCATGTTGAAGTGAGACTTCACTGTTGTTTTTTGAATGATAAAAAAGGGAGACGTTTAGGAGACTTAGAGATTTGTATGCATTCATGGCATTCTCGTATGTGCATGCCAAATACCTAGTGACAAGGAGACACCAGGATCACATTAGACAGTTTCAACAACTGCCTTATGACTTCAATTGCTGTATGTCTACAAGGTAATATTTTGTTGCATTCACTTATATACATTAAACTGCCTTTTATTTTATTTGTGGGACTCTGATCAAACTGGTAGTTTTTAAATCTCTCTGTGATTAAGCATCAAAAGAACAGTAGGGACTAATTTCTGTTGCCTAAATGCCATTTAGTGCCATTTGAAATGCTCAAGGATACCTGGGGCATTCAGATGGGGCTGGCAGCTACAACATCGGATAGAGAAATACAGAAGTGCTGTTCTGGAATGAGACATGGATGCCAGATGGCATACCCTAGAGCATCTCAATTGCTTCTACATGCCTGTATGTGCATAACTGAAGGGAGAATGCAGTGAACTTTCAGGCCGTCATTTAATTTAAGCTTCTGCCTAAAAGTGATGCCTACATTCACAGTATGCATTCACTGAAGGGAATTATAGAATCAGAATCACAGAATATTCTGAGCTGGAAAGGATCCACAAGCATCACCAAGCCCATCTCTTAGCCCTGTACAGGACATCCTCAAGAGTTACACCATGTGCCTGAGATCATTGGCCAAATGCTTCTAGAACTTTCTCAGGCTTGGTGCTGCAACCACTTCCCTGAGGAGCCTCTTCCAGTGCCCAATAGCCTTTTTCTAATGGCTAACCTAAACTTTCCCTGACACAGCTTCAGGCTGTTCTCTTGCTTGAGGGTCACCATAGACAGGAGTTCAGTACCTACCCCTCCACTTCACCATACAAGGAAGTTGTAAGAAACTGGCTTTTAGGCAGAAAACACTTAGTCCATAGAAGCCTCTAGTTATTTTTCTGTTTCTGTGAAATAAGCAGTGAATATATGCATTTAAATCTGGATTTATCTGTCCTAGGTTTAACTGTCTAAAGATTGTAATCATTTATGGGACTTTAATAGTTGGATTTGACTCCAGAGTTCAGTAGCTACTGCTATTTGAGATTACTTAAAATAATCAGTACAGCTGCATGGGCATGACAGATGAGACACAGGACCTGTGCAAAACTTGTACCCTCTTGGAGCAGCTGACCAGGCCACTGACAGACCCTGTGCTATTTCAAATGGTGCTAGATCATTATCTTGATACCTTAAGTTTTAGCTTTTATAGTTTCCAGATCAGTACTGCTTTAGTGTATAACTCTGAAACTCCATAGCCTGTCAGG
>VWZV01006642.1:701861-754455 GCA_013397155.1 Irena cyanogastra
GGGGGGGGGTGCAAACTGAGGGATGGGAGTCCACTACCTGAAGCTGTAATTGGACTATTAACCTCTGATGCAAAACAGACCAAGCTTATATCTGTCTGAAAAGTGTCTGATGACCCATCTTGGGTGTAGTCTCTGAGAGACTCCTGCATTGCCCAAGGTGTACCCTGTGAAGGCCTGTCAGTAAATACCCACCCTTTATCTTTTAACTCTGTCTAGCCTCTGTTCTAGGTAGCCATTCCATACATCAGTGTTCAGGTGACTGTTTAGGTGTTTAAGCTCTACAGTAACCAGTGGAGATCTAAGGCTTGATTCAGGCAAATAGACAAGTTACTGTTTTCTCTCTGCCAGGAAGGGCCCATTTCTGGTTTGTGTCCAACCTAGCACCAGAATCCCGGATCTCTTACTGCAAAGCTGCTTCCCAGATGGTTAATCCCCCAGCACACACAAGTTCATGGGGTTATTCCTACCCAGACACAGGACTTCACGTTTTCCTTTCTTGGACTGCATGAGGTTTCTGTCAGCCCCTTTCTCCAGCCTGTCAAATCTCCTCTGAATGGCAGCACATTCACATGGCATATCAGCTAGTCCTTTGGAATCCTGAAGGTCCACTCTATCCTGTCACCTAGGTCATTAAGGAAGATGTTTATTCATATTGACTGAGAATATTTTACTGCTGATCGACCTCCAGCTGGAATTCCTGCTGCTGATCACAACCCTTTGTGTCCAGCAGTGCAGCTGCTGCAGTTTTCACTCAACATCCCCTTACCCAGCATGTACTTCATCAGTTTTGTCTCTAAGGATGGGGTGGTATTCTTGAAAGCATTACTAAGAACAAGACAAGCAATAATTACTGCTCACTCCTTGTCCTCCAAGCCAGTCATCTCATCATAGGAGGCAACTGGATTGGTCAAACATGCTTTCCCTCTCAAAAATTCATGCTGACTACTCCCAATCACTTTCCTGTCCTTCATGTACTTGGAAATAGTTTCCTGGAATTGTTGTTTCAACGCTTTCCCAGGAATCAGGGGGAGGCTGGACAACCTGTCGTTCTCCAGATTCTTCTTTTTGCCCTCTAGGACAACAAATAGAAGTGATTGCTTTCTTCCAGTTCACAAGAAGCCCATGGTCACCATAACCTTTCCAATGTAGTAGAAGCTGCCCTCACAGGGATATTGGTCAGTGTGTGCCTTCTGTGAAATCACTCATGTATGCCTAATTAATTTCTGTGTTCCCTTCCCTGATCAATGGAGACAATGAGGGAAAGGCTTCCTTGCTCTAAACTTTGTCTCTTGTCTCATGGGCTTGGGATTCCTGAAGGTCAGCGTTGGTAGTAAAAAGTCAGGCAAAGAAGGTTTTGGCCTTTTCAATGTCCTTTGACGCCAGATTCCCTGTCCCATTCAGCAGCAGTCCCACATTTTCCCTACACTTCCTCCTTCTGACTTTTTCTGACATTGAGGTCCCTCAGCACACTCAAATCAGGTAGGTTTTGGTTTTTCTTACCGCATCCCTTCACATTTTTGAAATATAGAAGGAATCTGAAGGTTAGCCTGCACTAGGTCATGTTTAGATGTAACACCACCCTTTTTTTATAGAAGGGTTCTTTCACTTGCAGCCTAGTGTTTGGATTCAAGTTTATTTCTCAAGTTACATAGGCTGTAACCTCAGATTTGATTTCAAGCTGCAAGAGCAGCACTTTTATTAGACCTGTTTTCTCCTATATGCATCATGTCCTATTCAAATTTACCATGCTGTACACAGCTGCTACAAAAAGAACTAGAAACCTAGGGAAAGAGAAAGCCATCCTGTTTGTGGCTGGTTTTGCTCTGCCTCAGGCTCCTATCAGTCTGATGGATCTGGAACACTGCAGTCAGGTGTAACTGTAATAGATACAAAACACTGCTGAGAGGGATAGATTTTGGTACACTAACCAAGGCAAAAAACATGCACAGCACTCAAATATTATTGAGCAGGGTCTAAAAAGAATAAGAAAATACAAGGTTTTACCTGCACATGGAAGAGTAGAAACCATTACGAATTAATGCAAGACCAAAATTTTTGTCAATTCCAAAAAAAAATGGCAGGGGTATTGAAGTGGACTACGCTAGGGATCATGTTGAATTCTACCACAAGGAAGATGCACTGGCAATTAGTAAGTCAAAGCAGATTTTCTGTTCTCTTATACTGAAAAAATGATGCTATTTGGATACAAATAGGCTTTGTATCTTTTAAATAGAGTTATCTCTAGGTCTGCATGACTTTCTAGAGTCAATCTATGTCCAGCAAGCCTAATTTTGAGGAAGATCTCATTACACAGGGAGTGTAGCTATCTTTCACTTGCTTTGTTATATGCCACAGTTATTCTAAGATGTACGGAGTAAACGGGTAAAATACTCTTTGTTCATAAGTAGGTTAGATTGAGAGTAAGAGTCATCCATTTCCCATTCATGACTGACTTCTTTATGGAAAGGGAGAAGAAAAATATGTGGAACTCTTGATTTTCCATAATTTTTCAGCTTCCAGCCACTCCCCCAGGATCCCTGTACTAATGGGAAAGAAGTAGCACCTAAACAAGAGCCGATAAATTGCACGTATGCAATAGGAGCACTGTGGGATGTCATGTTTATGGTACATATGCAATGCCATTGATCTGTGGTGGCCACTAATCCCGAAATGCCCAGGCTCCTGTGCCTACATAGACTGATTTAGTGCCCCACACACAAAGCAAGACTCAATAAACATGCACAGAACCGTGTAGGCGAGATTTATCTGTCCAGGACTACCATGCCCCCCAATAAGCACTGTGCCTACAGCTTCTTTAAGACAGCCAGTTTCTGTATGATGAACATTTCTGCCAAATAAACATGTCGATTGCTCAAAACCTGGCAATTTTATGTTTTCTGGCTTTAATCTCAAAAGTCCAAGATAGAAAACAAAAAGTAACCCCGTATTTCTCAATACAAAAGTGCAGACTTGTCACTACTCTCTCTCATGAACCAAAGTATTGTAACACAGGGTCACCTTCCTTTATGCAATATCCTGACTCTCTTACACTTTCACAATTTTCCCCACAAAACAAACTGGCTTCAATCAGTTACTGGTGCAATTCTGAATAACCTGCTCCTTGCTATTGGCTCTGATTCTCTACGTACGAGTAAAAGCTGTGTAGCAGTGCTTTAACTCCTTTCCTAATAAACATACCAATGTTTATTATATGCCCAATATAGGAGAAGACTTGATATGGCTAAATGGGACAAATGGACAGCTATAATGAAAAGACATATCGACAACATCTGATGTGCTTCAGACATAAACAAATCTGGGCCTATGGACTCTCTCTTTTCCAGCACTTCAGCAGAATTCTTTGGGGAAAACCAGGACTTCTGCTTACTTTGCCTTTTTAGCTTTTTGAAGTGATTCAGACACATTAACAGTTGCAATGCCTTTCCCAGATGAGCTACAAAGAGCAAAAGGCCGGTTAAAGTTGTTCAGTATACCAGTAACTTATATCTTATGTACTTGTGGAGAGTGCATTCAGAGCTGAACTCAACCAAATATAGCAGTTGATGCCTTAGTGTCATTCTGGTCCCAAATTGCCACTGCAAAAGGAGGTGGCTCTTCTCTGGGTCCTGTGTCCTACCTACAAATTTTGTGCAGAGTCTTACACAACTTAAGACTTCCTAAATACATCCATGGGCAACTCACTGAACCAACAGAGCAGGAGTCAGCCGCACATTGCAGACGTGCACTTAAAGCGTCTCAGTGTAGGAGATTGCACATGAGCTAAAGTTTCCACTAGAACAAGCAGATATCTGTAGCTTGTCTCAACTAGTCCAACGTAGCCATCTGGTGCAACATTGGTGTTCAAGACACACTCACGAGGCTGGCAGATATGACAGGGAAGACTTTCTGAAAGACTTTCTGGCTTTCTGAAGCAGCAGCTGGAAGCCAGGTTTGATAGCTGGGATTCAGGTGAATAAGTAGAGCATCAAAAGCCACTTTAAGCACCTCAGAGCACCCTACCAGGTTTTCAGATGCCACTTCAGAAAGATACTGGTGTTTGTTGTTAGAAATGTATCAAACCTACTGGCCTCATGCAGATATTTTGATAACCCTAGGATACATGCAGGACACCTTAAGGAATCCCACATGAAACCTGATGCCTACACTTGGGCAACTGAATATCTCTCCGTCAACTCTGAGGTCATGACTTAGACTCCTTTTCCTGCATCATCACCTTTATTTAGGAAGCTAAGGAGATGAATCTCATCTGCAATGGAAAACTATGAATGAAACTGCAGTCTGTGATTCACACACCTCCAAGAAGGGCTTCTTTTGGGACTGGATATTGCTGCTCATGGCTGTTAGGATCTATCCTAGGCTGCTGATAATAGATAACTTCTGCAATTACTGGAGAGAAAGGGCTGGGAAACATCCTCCAACTCCCTGAATGACGCCTCTGGATTATACTAATACTCTGTCTCTGCTTCCTCTTTTTCTCCCATACATGCCACAAAGCAAACACCAGATGTTTCAATCTGTAGTGCAGTGCCAGCCCACAAAGAAGAGTAAAAAAAGAAGTAGAAAATAACATTCTCAGCTTTTATTCTACATGTATTCCAAAGCAAGTAAAGGTCATGTCGTCTACTCTTCAAACGTGAAACACAGTGTAGCTACCAGAATATGCTGCTTGTGACTTGACTATATCCTAGTCTTTTCTTCAAGTCATGTGGATGAACACCTTAATCCACTTCCAAATTTTCAACAATGCTCCCATCTCCTTCTTTCATTCTCACAAAATATTTGTGAAGTACTCTTGTCACTCAGACATCATTCTGTGCCAAAATGTTCTCACTGACATCCTCAGTATGCGTTGTCCAGTGCTCTCAGTAAAGTGGCACAGGGTCTTGGTTTTTTTTAGATATGACTCTTTGCACAATCCTGTGCAGTGGGAAACTTAGGAGAGCTGTAAATTTGTCCTTGATTTCAAAATCTACTCTTCTATGCCTGAGAAGCACAAAGAATAAATGAGGAAAATGTCTGGCTTGATGCCCTCTATTTATTAAGTCACAGCTAGATTAATACATCTCTACCCCACCCCATGACCTTGTTTAGGCCAAACTCACATTAAATTCCATCGATGATTTGTCTTGTCTGAGAATTAGAGTCAAATCCTCCAAGGTATTTACATCTCTTGGAAGTACCAGCACCCTCTGTTCTCACTGGATGCTATGTGAAGGGATGGCACTTAGCCACGTGAAGAGATACTCAGAACATTGCAGGATTAAACCCTCAGAGTCCATAATTCTTTCCAACAGCTCCTAAAAGAGCAGCCACATTCAGTGTTAAAGTTGCTGCTATAGGGTTTCACTTTCTGACATGTGTCCAAAGCACGCTGCTTGTACAAGAGTGTTACTAAAGCCAACATGAAGGGTTTTGTTCCCAGACATCATTTCGAATCCAGGCAAACTTAGACAGAACTTAAACACTGGGGCAACAAAGGCTGCTTAACATCCTTGATGTTTTGTCTTTGTGCTGCAGAGATGGAGAAGTTTAATATTTTAAGAGAAAATTATAAAGTAAAGGTACACTCTTCCTATGTAAAGCATTTGCCTCACAAAATGTTATACATTGGGAGCCTTGTAATGATATAGAGAATGCTGAGGATTAGGATATGAGTCACAAGATATTTAGGTTCTGCAATTCATTTCAAAGGAGAAGAGTACAATATAAATCCTGTGGATTTCATCATTTGCTGCCAGCCAACATTTTTATTAATAAAATATTGTTAGCACAGTAACAGGTAGATGTGTTGAGCCAGATCCACAATCAGTGTAAATCAATATATCTCTACTAAACCACTGAGAAATTACTCCCATTTGCAGCAGCTGGGAAACTAATGCTCTGTCTCGAGACATTAATGTGGTTGGCAATGGAAAACTTTGTAAATACCACTGATAAATTTTACACTGCTCTTAATAAAGAGGTATTTGAGTTGTGATGACTCTCTAGCAGAGGTTATATTTGGAAACATAATCAAAGCACACAGGCTTACATGCATTTTAGTGAGTTTGTGTTTTATTTTGCCTGGCATGAACTAGCCAGATGAAAGGGCTGTGGAACAGAGGCACGCCAGCATGGAAGGAACCTGGAGGAGTGATTCTTAGCATTAGCAAATTTAGTGCATCCTCTGCAGGTCTCATCACAAAAAGCAGATGCAGCCACACAGCTGCAGAGTGCTCTTCCCATAGTCATGAGGAAGCTATTTCTGCCTTGGAGGTCTTTGTGTGATTTAAGAGGTGCGGTGGTAACACGTAGTTGCTATGCCAAGACAGGATTTCTACTGTTAAAACAGAGAGCAACAGGATATTCCAGCATGCATTAGGGGTGTTTGGTCTGCTAAGGTATCTTCTTTGTAGATAACACTATCTGAGATGGCAAACTTAATATTATTTTAACAATTTTAAATAAGGGGAAAAAAATGTGCTAACAGACGGAGCTCCACAGCAGATGTGTATCTCTGTAACTGATATATTTGAAACACTACCACCAGCAGCCAGCAGCTGAAGTTTCTGCTGTTGCTTGTTCCATAGTGTTTGCCAAGCTCAAAACTATTTCAGACCTTGGTTGTCTCCTTCTGAAAAATCTGCCCCCCAACCAAAAAGAGCTGAAAAATCTGCCCCCCAACCAAATAGACACTGAAAAAAAAGTGAGACAACAAAACTGACCCTCTATCTTCAGTGCTTGCCAAACTGGCAGGCTGTGAAAAGAAATCTCAATTTATACTAGAACCATGTGCACACCAGTAACATTCCATATGTAGACAGTACACATTTGTTTATTTGTTGAACTCACCAAATCGTAGAATCATAGAACAGTTCGGGTTGGAAGAGACCTTAAAGACCATCTAATTCCAATCCACCTGCCATGGGCAGGGGCACCTTTCACTAGATCAGGTTGCTCAAATCCCCATTCAACCTGGCCTTGAACAGTGCAGGGATTGGGCATCCACAGCTTCTTTGGGCAACCTGTGCCAGAATCTCATCACTCTCATAAAGAATTCCTTCCTAATATCTACTCTAAACCTACAGTCCTTCAGTTTGTAGCCATTACTCGTTGTCTTAGCAGTACATGCTCCTATAAAAAGTCTCCCTCCAGCCCTCTTGTAGGCTTCTTTAGGTACTGGAAGGTTGCAGGATACAGCTGGCTTTCTGGGCTGCAAGCACACATTGCCAGCTCATGTTGAATTTCTTGTCAACCAACACCTCCAAGTCCTTCTCTCAAAGCTGCTCTCAATCCATTATCCATTCAGCCTCTGCTTGTGGTTGGGGTTGCCCTGACTCGAGCACAATCTTGCATTTGGCCTTGTTAAACTTCATGAGGTTTTCACATGATCACCTCTCAAGTCTACACAGTGGCCAATCACTTATTTTTTCACCTCTCAGTGTTTCACAAATCAATTCTTTTCAGTTGAGGGGTGGCACAGAATCTCAGACACAATTCTTAATAAGTCCTTTAAAAACAACCCGAAGCATATACTCTTTTCTTCTTTATTTATTACAAATTACTTTACTGTTAACTGGGCCACAATTCAATAAATATTTGATATTAATTTGATTGCAACTTTCTTGCAAGATTAATTTAGAGTCCTAGCAAATCAGTAGAAATCAGATCACAGCTGGCTCTTGCACAGAGTACAATGGAATACAAGGCCTGAGCCAACTCTCAGAAAGCTGTCAATGCAGCCTCCAGGTTGAACACTTCAAATTTCTTTGCTGTTAAAAATAATTAGATGTTACTTACACGTATTCTGCAGAATTGTCATGGTTCTGAGTCTGATGAAAGAAGAGATTTAGGGTTTAAGTACAAAACCAAGGAGGTGTATGAGGGTGTTAGGTTAGGAGAGAGAGAAAATCATTCCCCAGGTTTAAGTCAGAGACATTCATGTGGCCAGGAAACCCTTCCCAAATAAACAAGACAACTCATTGTTATTTTTCATGGGTCCAGAAATAAACAAATGGCAATGTAAAATTTCCCTAAGCTTTTACTAATCCTCATGCAACTAGCTGAACATTTTTACCTGAAAATAGTGTTCCCATTTTGACTGTGGGAAAGACTTTCATGACAAAGCACATAATCTTGAAAACCAATGCAATACATATTCAGACTGACCTAAAGTTTGACTCAATTCACACTATTACTTTATTCAGTCCCTCACATCTCACCTGTTTTCTATGCACAGCTTTTGTTGTAATGTTCAACAGAATGGTGACATTACAGTTGAATATTAACACAAATCTAAACTTCACACTCTCAGGGAGTAGTATGGGGAACCAAGCGTGAGAACACCCTGATGCTGGACTTAGTGTCTCTGTAGATCCTTGTCCTAGTTTTGGCTGGGGTAGACTTGAGAAAGTATCTGCTTGGTGCTTATTTGCCAGCTGGGCTTAAACCATGGCAGTCCTTCAGTTCTGGTTTTCATCAGACATGTGTGGATTGTGACTTTATGAATTTCTGTAATCAAAGTGTTATAGAGGACAGGAATTAAGTTTATTAAGAGGTCATGTGGAAATCATAACAGTGCCCAAGAAGACACTCATATTCCTGAAAGTCACATCAAGAGTTCAGAAAGCTGGGCCCTAAATATCAAGCCTTTCAAAACAGGAGAGGAGCTTTTAAAACTATTTTCTATCTTCCCTTTGTTCTGTTGAGGGTCTTTGGCCAAAGATTAGACTGTTTGCTTTGCTTTTGCTTGTAATTTGACCTAAAAGGACAAATAATTTCAAACACTTCTTTTGTTGTCTCCAGAAGACAACCACATGTATCTGCCCCTCCAGTGAAGCGTGACAAAAATCCTCTCCTAGTGCAATTAGCCTGCTATCAGTTTTCATGCATCACGGTGACATATCCTTGGCTTTCTTATAATGATATCTTCCTCTTAAGTAATCTTATCTGTACCATTATGTCTAAATTAAGGTGCTCCATATCCTTAAAATTGTCTAGTAAAAACATGTGAAGATTTATACAAACAAGATTTAATTAAATTTAGAGAGATTCAGAGTAGCAACCACTTGTTCATTGTTCAGATATCATCTAAAGGAAAATCACTAAATTTTTACAGAATTTATCAAGGAAGGTCTATAAACACAGATGATACTAAAGTCCTCCAACACAGTTCTTCTAAGGACAATTTCAGCTGTTCAGTTTTACTGCTTTGTTATAGATGCCACTAACTTTTCATTCAAAAAATGAGTTAATTATTTCCTCCTACCACAACTCCTTCGCATTTTCTTACCCTCCTTCCATTTTAAAGCCTACCTTTTGATCAAAACAGCTGTTAAGCTACTCTTCTTTTATTTTCCTAGAACTGAAAGGTGAAAAATCTATTAACCGATGTCTTACATGCATCACCTGGGAATCATACTTCCCTCATTGCTGTTTTCCCTTTTTGTCTTTTCCATCTCACCTGACTTTGGAGGACTACAATCTATGAGGTCTGTATCTGAGATCATTCTCTTGGTTTCCTTTAGTCTCTGGTGCTCCACTTTCAGTGTAGGCTCAGCACAGTACATTTTATCTTAAAGTGAAGCTCTGATATAGAGGAGGAAGACTGTTCTGTGGAAGCACTTGCTCGTCTCTGAAAGACATTTACATAAGGTGAAGGTGAAGACGTTCACTGTAGATGCCTAAAATAAAGATTCCAGATGGGGCAATGTGCTGGGGTTGCAGTGTCTAATGCAGTGATAAGCACAGAAGTTTTTCACTGGGGTACCTGAACACACAACCCCTCTCTGCCCATGACAATGTAGGTTTTAATTAGGTAATAATTAAAACTGTATGACTTCCACACTGAACTGTCTGGGGCTTCTTTGATAACTATGCCCAAGATAAACCTGATATTTCTTTGGTATCTTCAAAACCTCACTTTCTTGCTTCATCGGATTTCATCAATGGCAGACAGTTACCTGAGTTCTAGTCTAGAATTTTCAAGCATTTCACAGTCTATGAGGAATAATTCAGCTTCTATACCCTACCAAAAAGAAGTCAGATTCATTATACTTACTGCTGACTTCAAAGAAAGCTCTTCAGGCCAGTGTCATGTAAACAACTGTAGCTTCTTTAAAAAAGAGAAGGCTATAAACATGCAATATTGCTCCATTAAATTATCTGTTTACAAAAAGATAGTTCTTCTGAAGGTAATTGAGGAAACTGAGAGAAGAACAGGCTGAATGGGAGCTGTTCTCATTAAGACAGCTCCTGTGTAACCCTGTTATATTCTTACCTGTCACTCTTACTCATTTCATTCATCTATTCATATCAGATTCCCTTTATATTTCATTTTGGTTTTCCCTCACCACATTTGGAGTAGGATCACCCAGTTTTCTTTGCAAATGTCTGTTTATTTTAGGTCACAGGTAAGCAGCTGTAGTGCAAGGTCTACTAGCAGTAGAATTTCTAACTGATCTTCTGGTATTCACAAGGAAGGTAAAGTAGGGTAAGTGGGCATAACCATGTGTGGAACAATTTAATCATCTGTAGTTAGAACAACTCTTGGCATGCTTTAAGTCACTTCTGAGGCCATCTCATCAGCAAAATCAAGGTGACAGAGCATCTCAGTCCTTCAGCACAGGCCATGTTAATATTGGTTTTGAATTGGTACAGCTCAATCACACATCAACACAGAGCAGAGGAAAAAGTACTTTTCAGTGATCTTCAAGATATTACAAAGATCCTGATAACCAGTGTTATTCCATTGGTGTTATCACTGTAAATCTGACTACATTTGTGAATATGTCTCAGGAAAAAAAACCACAAGTATTTATTTTCCTAACAAGATCATACAACAATGACTTTTGTAACTATGCATACGACTTAAAATATGTTTTAAAGTAATTTTGAGATAGAGTGGTCTGAAAGCCTCCTCCAGACTGCTAGTCCTTGTGGTCTGGTTTTAAAGTGGTCTTCTTAGGAGAAATGTTCACAAACTAAATCTGAAATCTGACATATTAGTTCAGAACATTAGTGAATCAGTAGAGACATGCTGTACACCCACTAACTTCAAGTTTCCATCTCACTGCCACCAGCTAATAAAAATCTTGCAATGTCTTGTACTTCTGAATCGTAACAGCCCCCAGTGTTGGGAGAAATCATGTAGGAAGGGAGCAAAATTCTGCTCCTCCCACTACCCCCAATCTAATTCTTTAGAGATCTTAACAAGCATCTGTTGATTTTAGGGCATTTGGTTTGGATAGACATTTGGTCTAATTGAGTATAATAAAATGAAGATGTTAAGAAATAAAAGAACCAAATAGGCTTCAAGGTAAGGACAGACAAGTGACATACTGATAAATGATCCACCAGGTAGATGAGCCAAAATGCCTCTATTAGCCCTGATATCAGCCAGCTGGAGCCTTTGTTGTGCTCACATATCATACATTGACAGGCACTGGCTTTGGGCTATATAATGTCAGCCTCACACAGCTGGAATTTTTTGTAAACCCAACATAAGAAGTTTTTTTCAAAATTTTGGAATGGATTATTCCCCCCTCCCCTCTCCCCTCCCATACTTAACAAAAAAAGGATACATTAATTTCACTGACAATTAGAAGAGCCAATTAATTATTACTATTCAAGTAGCAACTAAGTGTAAAAGCAAGTATGATGCTATGTATTTTGCTGGATAATATAATTGGAACAATGGATGAACACCAGTTTTCAGTTTTGCTTTTGTAAAATATCATATTTTTGTACAACACGCTAGTACTTTTTTTTTTTTTTTTAAATAAAACTTTCTGGAGGAGAGACACTGACACCAGCAGGTAGTGTTTTTCCTGTCTTTCATGACTAAACCAACCAAAGCCAAAGGAGTGTAGAATTTCTGTGTTCTAACATTGACATGCCATGCTGAGAAGAACCACATGTCCCAGCAGCAGAACATGACGGTCAGCACTTTCAAGCCAATGCCTAGGATGTTAGTTGTTGCCCTCTGAAAATGCAGTGAGCTCCTAATGCTCAGTTAGGAAACTGGTGTGAAGAAAGGGAATTTTTTTTTCCCAGGCGAAACATGGAGAAGTCACTTCCTCCCAAAGATTTGCTTTGCTGTTTTGCATCCCTCCTTCTGACCCTGTCTTTAGCCAGCTTCTCCAGCCATCAGTAAGGAGAAATGTCAGAACCCGTGAGATCAAGTGACCCCTCTAAATCCATAGGCTGAACTGCTGTGTGATAGGGGCTACAAGGAAAAGATGATGGGAATGAACCAGTCTCTCTCTCTCCTCTGGGAGTGGCAGCCCATTACTAACAGCCCCTGCTTTGTCTGCTATGCACTTGAATGAACAGTGCACAGAAAACATCCTGCTGGTTTAAGTGCTCCCTTGAACCTTGGAGGTGCATATGAGACCATCAGGGAGAGCTGTTTTGCATTCTGCTGCTCTCTAGGGAGATCTAGTAACAGGAAAGTGTAGCTAACTACTGAGACCAGTTTAGATATAAAGTGCAAGAAGTTCCCCAAATCTTGCTGCTGTGGATGCAGATTCTTCTGCAATAAAACATTTCATTATATTGCTTATGTTCAGTGACTTTAGTGCTGTTGTGTAGTGAGTAACAGCTCCTCTAATCCCAAAGGTCTGGCAAAATTAAGTTGTAATTTTGTCCTGGTGTCTGGGGCTAACGTGGCTTGGCAAAATGACTCCTGACTACTTGTCTCACTGTATCTTGTACGGAAAGGGTTTAAAGTAGTTCAATATATCTTCATAGTATTCACAAAGGAGCTGCTAAAAAACAGGAGGAGAAATAAAGGCAACCAGAAAAAGCTTTCTGGTACAGATGGTCATGAATATTTCTGCATCTCCTCCTCTCCTCAGAAAATACAGGGAAGGGAAGCCCCTCCACTGTTACATTAATCAAGAGCAGAGGTCATGGCAATGTGGAATTGACATAATAGGCATGTTTAAGTGCCTTGATTTGTCTTAGTCCAGCCATGAGATCAATAAATAAAGTGAAAAATGAGCACACAAAACAAACCCGAGACTGTCAGTAGAAATACACCAGCCCTGTGGCACATTACCACTTTCAACACAAAATGATTTAATATTTCTCCACAGTATCCTGTCTTTGTTTACCTTACAGCAGATACTGGAGCGAGGAAAGGACAGTTTGTATGAGAATGATTCATAGAGAAACACAAGCCTGGGATTCCCAGCCCCTTTTGCTCACCTGCTAGCCACCTTCAGGAATTCCAGCCTCTCCTTCTGGGTACTTATTATCTCTTCCTTTTGAACCTTTCTGAGGGAATTACTACTTGTAAGCAGAAGGAAAATTACAAAATTTCAGATTAAATCTACTCATTTTGAACTAAGACAATACTGAGCCTACTTATTACTCTGTCAATTGCATCTCTCTGGACTCCCAAGTAACTGCTGCAGTGTTACAGAATTTATCTCCTTGGTTTTTCCTTTTCTTTCTAGCACAAATTGGTGATTTAGCATAACTAACAATGAAGTGATACTGCTTACATCATTGTGGATAATTTTATATCATAGATCTAACATGGTGTAAACAATGAAAAGTCAACAAAAGTTCTTTAAATCATACCATTTAAATGTTATTAAAGAAGACAAAAAAACCCTGCAAATTTTTACTGGACTGAACAGATTTCCAAAGTATTTTATGTATCATTCACCACCACTACTCGCAAAAAAATCTGCTACTCCTAAAATATTGACATACAGTACACAAATATTTTCTTTCACATTATTCATAAGCTGTTTGCTGAATGGGAGCATTCAGCTTCTCATCTATGAATAAGGAACTTAGTCAAGAGTTATCTTATTCAGTACCGATTTCAGAAAGAAAACAACCATAAAATTAAATTAAACATAATTTCCTTGACTAATTTGAACCATTAGATGGAAAATGTTAGAATAAACTCAATAAGAGCAATTTCATCAATATTGTTTCCTTGTGTTCCAATGCATGGGTTTACATTTTTGATGTTTGGAACTAATTCATAATTTGCATTTCATGCATGACGTCCTCATCAAGAATGACTGTGGTGGTTTATTTTCAGGGATGCGCTACATTAGTGTAAATAGAACTAACAAGAGTCTATTTGCTGTGGCTTTGTGTACCCACTGATCTATGCAGGCTATATTTTTGCACTAAATTTCTTGTGCCTGCACTGCAACTTGGTTGGCTCAGTAAAGGACAGAAAGTTCAGGTGCCTTATCTAAGAACACCATGATAATGAGTATTTACTGAGCTCGGAAATTTTGCTGTTGCATGCAGCGATGGCAGTGGCAGCAATGGCAGCAAGGTTTATACCATAATGAGTGTCTTTAAACTCTCACCTTGGCTGTCTTCCAGTCGTGTTGTCATAACAATATTTGTAGTTTCTTTCTGGAAGTTTAACAATATTACTATATAGAATCTTTAACTGATATTTCTCAATAAAGAAATGCATCTTATCCGGCCAAATGTCTGAATACCCAACAGTCCATGTTTATAAATGTCTTAAGCCCTGAACAAACCAATTTCTTTAGAGAATGAAAAAAGTTATTAAGAGCAGATATGAAATTAGTGTGATATTTCCTCTTTTCTTATCTTTGCCACCTAATAATCCCTACAAAGACAAATTGCCTTTGCAGATTATTTTATTTGAGCTCTAAATCTTCATTGGAAGCTGAGTTTTGGCTACAAAGGAATTACATTTTTGCTTATGCTGAGTGATTTCTCAGGTAATATGTGAAAGAATTTCACTGTTTTTTCTGATCCTGATAATGGATCCTACCTATCACCTCTCTGGATCTTTCATTTATCTTTCTCTTCACTATACATTTGAAATATCTTAATATATTTATTTGAAATGCCACATGCAAATATCATTAAATTTTCGTTGTTCTCTCTTTTGCACGACTAATGAAGAAGTTAGTAGGTAGGTCTAATCCCCAGAGATCCTACTGAACAACTCCTTCTATGCAATGCATTTCTGTTTGCCATCGACCTATTTCTACCATCATACAGACTTTTTTCAGCTTAAAATGGCATGTCAAGCATTTGCAGTCAATGGAGACACAGAATCTTCGTATTTGATTCTTGAAAGTCTGTTGAGTTCTCACTGAGAACACGGTCATAGGCCACCATTGCTTTTTTGGTAGGAATGTTGAGCTGAACAAAAACCAAACTGCACAGAGTGCTGCAGGCAGAGCTTGCTCCTTCCTTGTCATCTTGTCACAAGCACAGTGAGGGAGAAACACCAGAAACAAGGAAGTGGCAGAGTGCAGGTTTGTCCTGCCATGTTCTTAGCAACTTGGTTGTCCTCTAATTTCTCATCTGGGTCTTTCTGGCCCATTTCCCAGCACATTTTTTGACCTAGACCATTTTTCTTTTACTTCTTCATTCACATCCTAGCTGTCCTGTTGTGTCTATTTAAGGGTTAATCAAGGAATGAGGCACCTTTCCTGTACTTAAACTCCACAGAAGATGCAAGGTGGTTTCTTGCACCATCTGCAAAGTTTCTTCCTAGTCTAACCCAAGGCCAGCTACATCTTGAAGAGCACAAAAAATAGTCACTTCTGGATTCCACCTTCTGGGTGCAGGGTCCCCAAGGGCATGACTGGGTAAGTGTATTCTCCTTTGACTTGCATATTGAATGCTGGCCAAACTGTTGGAATGGTGGCCAAACATTTTGGTCCTAAACTTGGTAACCAAGATTGCTTTTGCCACTCAAACACAGAAACGAGTTCAAGCATGAGTAAAAAACTGAGCAGAAGGGACAATTGCCTGAACAACAGGGGTGAGAACTTCCAGGCCTTCAGCTAGTGTTTCGCAATGAAAATCTTCAATCCAGGGCTCAGCTCTGTAAGGAGACAAAAAACGGTGATGGAAGCAGATCCATGGCATAAGAATGTTCATTAGCGGCTTCTACTTTGTCTTATGGCCTTCAGCTCATTTTTTCATAGACAAGACCAGAAATTATCATGCATATTGCTACAGGCTAAAACCCCAGGACCTTTTTATTTATCATAATAGGTTTACTTTCTGTTTTTAAATGGCCTTTAAGCTAGAGTCGTGAAGGTAATCCATAATTCTTCCTTATTTTGGTAGGCTTGTGGTATATCTTTCACGACATACTGTTCTTCAATGGTGTGTCATGAAAACCACATCAGTTTTGCACCATTAAAAAAAACAACAAAAAACCCCCAACCAGTCAAATGGACTAATAAACATGCATTGAACAGATTAGATAGAAGTTGGGCAAAGTTATAGTCTACAGAGTCTGCACCCATAGTTATTTTTGATCCAGCAAAGTTTACTAGCGATAGTTTACTGCAGGTCCTACCAGACTCAAGCTAAATCCATGGTGTGGAGAATCCATTCAGGTGTCAGAGCTGTTGATGCAGGAGTTTCAAAGAAAGCCTTTTACACTTTTTGTTCAGGTGCCCATGACTCCATCAGGTCTTCTAGAACACGACTAACATACAGAAACATCTGATTTGTGATTTGTGGAAACTCCTCTTGTTCATCAGAGGATGGATCTTTGGTAGTTCTCATTTTTCTGCACTGTGGAGCCTAGTGTTTCTGTTCTGGAATGTTGTGAAGAGAGAGGGCTTGTGCAGCAGAGGGCATGTGCTTGGTCTATACCAGACACATTAAAAAATAGCAGCTAAACATCTTCCAGCTTATTTTGTACTGCAGGCAGTAAATATAATGTTCCTCAGTTGCCATGTCCTGAGGTCTCTTGGGCTCACATGGATCTAGCACAGGTTTCTCTGTTCTGGTGCACTCATTAACGTGCAGCTCAAGGACCTGTCTGAAGAGAAACACGGAGCTGACTGGTTTTGTACTGCAGTGGCCACAGGTCTAAACATTTCAATTGGTCTGATTATTTTTTAGAAGGTTACCTCAGAATCCAAATCTTTAGCAAAGCAAATATTTACTGAAAATAGGACATCCACATTTTACAGTTTTGTGTATCTTTCACAATTTATGTAGTTCCATCATCAAGATGTTTCAAATATCTTGCACACCATAGGCTTCCTTAACCCAACAATCATCTTTAGTGAAGATCCTCTTCCCATATGCTCCAATATTATTATAATCTAATGTAAAACTTTTTTTTAGGTAAAATAAGTATTCTGTAACAGCTAAAACCTAAAACGAATCATCAATAGAATTAAAATCTGCATTTAAATGCTTTTTATGGTTTTTTTTCTCTTTTCTTTAAATTACAAAAGATGCGTCTGTTGCTGCAGAACAAGCACCCATCTCTAACTACTGGAGAAACAGATTATCCTACATGTACCTACAGATGGGTGTCTTGCTTTCTTATCTGAAGGACTGGTACCACTGCCAGGCACTAGACGAAATGTACTTGTGGTTAGAGCTGAGGTGAAAATTCCCAAGTAATGATCATAAAAAAGGGTGGAAAGCCAAGTATAGGGAAATTCCCACAGACTTCAGTGATTTAACTCTCACTGTGTTATTCTTTCTTACACAGCATTATTTTCTATCCTTTTAACATGGTGCAATTCACTTTTAATTAAAGGGTAGCTGACACAGAATCATTAGAAGTAGAATGAATGTTATGTTCTAGTTCTTCATCTGCTTCACAATGCCTGGTGTTAATTAAAAGAGATTTAAAGGATAAAAATGCTTGTGGGGAATAAAATGTTATCCATGTTGGGACTTTTTGTATAATTTCAAAAGAGAGAACTGGGTGTAACTTGTCTGCATAAACTCAAATTTGTTAGCTGAGTTTAAGTCTGACTATCCTGATTGCACTGTTATTACTACATTTTCTAGTTAGAGGAGGCTGAAAAAAAAAAGTTAGAGAGGGGCCACCATACCCAGACACAACTTACTTTTTATGTGCTTTGGATATCCTCCCCTCTGCTTCCCCATCTAAACAGAAGAGATACTACTGCTAGTAACCATGTACAGGTTAGTGCATCTACACAGCATGACCCTGTGCATCACAGAAACTCCTGAGCCAGCACTAGCCAGGTCAGACACAGGCCCAGCCCAAGTATGCTAGAAATATCTCAGAGTATCAGCTTAATGCAAAGTTGTCAGAACAAGACCATAAAACTTTCTTCCTTCAGGCCCCTTTGAAATTACCAGCCTCTATTAAATTGCCCACAAATTTTGTATTCTGGAAATGTCCTTGGTTTCTTGGGTTCGCTCTGTTTGTTGTGTAACTTAAATGACTTTCCTATATTTCATGAGATGTGAAGGAAGAGGAGAGAGTGATCATCTTCTTACCATACCCATCTACAAAAATTCACCTGCTGCCAGGTGAATACACAATATCTCTGTGTACCCCTGTGTCCAAGATGTCCAGGATTATTGCCATCAGGAAATAATTCAGAACACGTTGGATTGATTACCAGTAGCCTATTGGAATAAAAAGAAGTGTTGATTGTGCAGAGAAATGTGTTTCATTTGCAGCCATGGAAATAAAACCCAGTTAAGGCTTTGTTTCTTAGTTAGATGTTTCCTTGTGCCTTTAGTGGACATAATTTTGTTTGAATGTTGGACATAAAAGTAAAATAAAAATAAAATGGTCTATCTCAATATGAAAAGGTTACATGGTTTCATAAAAGCGGTAATAAGAGAAATTAGCCTTTTAGTGAATTTATATGTTCTGCTTAAATGTTTGCAGTTCAAGCAACTAAGGACAGTTTTACAGCAACCAGCTTTAGATGTTAATAAGTCTAACTATATTTTACACAATTGTGGAGTTAGTGTAGGAAAATGTTACATATCTGGTGGTGCTAGAACACAGCTGTGAGTGAAGAAAGGGAACCATGCATAACTAGGATGATTAATATATAACTAATAAGTAGAGTTTATGAATACAGATAGAAATTAAAATGCTTGCTGATAGAAGTCATGCTTAATAATTTAAATTGATTTTCTGAAAAGCAGTCTTTGGTATCTGTTGTTTGTTTTGCCTCTTCTAGACTGAAGGGAATATGAACATCACAGTGAGATGCTGGGTTTATGTGATAGAAAGCTTATTTGCTTGTTTTAGTTGAGCTGAACTACAAAAAAAGGGCTACTTCATTAGATGCTGTTACTGAACAAGCACACACTACTCATTAACATTTTCCTTGTGACTGTTTGGATGGACAGACCATTTTAAAACAATTCTAAGGCATACCTTTAAGAGGCAGGTGCTGCTGCTTCAATGGAGGTGTCCAGCATAGGTACAGTAAATCCAAGATAAAGTTATTTATCTTTAATTCTCAAACTGGATGATAACTTGGTCTGGAGTCTTTGTCTATATGAGAGTTGAGCAAGTAGATTGATCATTCATTATTTTCCTTTCTTCTTACAGTTATGGGCATGAGAAATGAACACATAATAAATACCACGTGAACACCACACTTTGTTTTGATTAGTAATATCTGTCAAGTTTATTTCTCTTGCATGTTAGACCCCAATCTTTGCCACAAGTTGGAGCTCCATGACACATCTCACATATATGAGCATGATCTGTCGCAAACCCTCATAATTATTATCAAAATGTGTAATAAACTAAATAACTATTATCAAAGTGAAATTCAGTTAGACTGTATCCTCAGCTTACTCATTAATTAACTGATAGATTTGGTGTCTTAATAAACTAGATATAGGAATCATTACATCTTGAAAGGATTGATACTTTTTGCTCATTTTGACTAAAGATTACAGAAAGCACAGAAAAATATTTAAGCTTATATGTGTTTCTACTCTTTTAAATTAGAAACATTTTCAATTCAAGAAAAAATGTGAAACAGAAATTAAAAATCTGAAATCTTGAAAGTAGGGCAACTGGAATAAATATGAATGTTCCACAGCATCTTTTTTTAAACTTTAGAAGCAGCATGACTTTTATTTTAGGAAAGTTGAGTCATTTTTAATGATAATAAGACCAGCTTAAAAGTTTGAGTAACACACTGCACTTCTTAAATTTTTTTGGGTTTTATTACTTGTTTTTCTTTTTGACTGAATATAAAGAAATATAGTAGCTGTATTTTAGCCTCTGTTCTTTCTGTAAAGTACTAGGCTTATTTTCCAAAGACTGGCTGGTTTTCCCTCACCTCTAAAATGTATGCTTATTCTAGTTTTCATTTTGGTGAATTAGAACATTTACATTGTTCAAATTTTAATGTATCAGTTAGTATTGTTACTCTTTTTTTTTTGAGAACAATTGTGATGAAAGTCAAAATACATTCTTCTGTTTTAAAGTATACAGTGCTCATCTCAGGATTAAGAAAAAAAATAGTTCTTGTTTTTACATAGCAGAACACCTTAATCCATCTAAGAAGAAGGAATATATTACAACTAAAGAATATCTGTATGCAATTAGTAGAAAATTTTACATAAATAGATTCTGAGCAGATATGTATTCCTATTTTAAATAAATTTTCCTAGATTTTGAAATTAAAGGAGTCATGGACATCCCTCCTGTTACTTAAAATATTGCATTATGTTATCAATGGGGTTTCAGTTTTATGCAATGCAGTTACACTTTACCTTTCAACCAGTTGTCACAGCTGCTCTGCAAAATTGTGCTATATTCAATCTTTTTGAAGTTACATACTCTCAAAGGAGTTTTTTGTGGTTTAGAGAAATCTTGTTCTCATAGAATAAGAATTTTTGCAGTATGGGGGACAGATTGCCTCTACTTGATATGTGTATGGTAATCATCCATTGTCCAGACCTGTATGTACAACAACAACTAGCTAGGCCCCAGAAAATTCTCTCTTTCATGAAAGACATTCAAAGACAGTACTATGTTTAGAAACCATGGCTCACGTTAGAAATATATGTAAGCAGTCTGTGAGCTGCTGGATTTTGACATTTCTGCAGCATGTTTCTTCAGGTTTCCAGGGACTTGCAGCGTCTCCTTGCTGCCTAAGCAACCCCCACTGCTAACTTCCCCTCTATATATCTTTTCATGGAGCATATGGTAGGTGGCATTACTCAGCTAACAGATGTGCCTTTATGATGCTTGCAATTTGTCCCGTGCATGCAGGGGCTGGTGGTATACAAGCAGAGACTGGTAGCACTTGATAAGGTCATTATACTGCTGGTTTTGTTCTATGTGTCAGCAGTCTCCAGGACTAGAACTCAGACCCATATATCTGACAAAGACCTCATTTTTATATCTTGCTTATTGTAGATGGGCTGTTAAGATTATTTGATTTATTAGCTTTTTATGGGCCCTCTGCTATGTTAGTATGATGGGTACCTTGACAGTCCCTTTCATTAATATCCCATAATAAAGTATTTATGATACCACCATGGACTCGTGGAGACATATTTTACATCTCTGTGTAGTATGTTAAAAAGCTGCACAGACACGAGTTTTGTGTCAGGGAGCAGTAAAAAGGGCTGGATCAAGTTATAACAGCATTGGCTGTGACAGTAAGAATAAAGGTCCACTTTAAAACTCAAGGAAAGCACAAGGCTATTGGTCTTCCTTTGCCACCAAATATGGTAAATTTTGTGTCAGTGAAGAACACTGAAAATGGACAAGTAGATACTGCAAGCTACCCAGGATAGATGCAGCCCCTTTAAGGTATTTTTTTGTGCTCTTGTCAGCTGTGAGTTTGAGGGGGCTCCTGCTGACACAACTTGATTAGTCCCAGCAGACTCAGTGCTCTTTCCTGCAAGTGGCATGAAAGCAAATGAGGAAAGTCAGTTCTGAGGTCTGAAAAATCCTATTTATAAATCCTATTTATGTGCTTTAAATGTAACATGTACTATGTGAAATCTGTGCTCTTTGTGAGTGTGCTGAAATGAGCTATTTTAATATATTCTGTGAGAATAATAAGTTCTTTAACAAGGATAAAAGTGCTACTGGACAACATTGAGACAGATTTTGCTCTGCTTTACGTCTGAAATCATTGGAGTGGGTGAAGAAATATCTATGGTACAATGGGGTTTTGTTCTTCAAACATTCTAATAATTGCTTAATAATTACCATCAGAGTTGTGATTCACTACCGCAACTTGTATACACGTCTGGTGGTTTTGTTTTTTTCCAGGGGTGGCTGTCCACAACTTCTGTGGGCAAACTGTTTCATTGTCCAATCACCCTCATAGTGAAGAGGGTTCCCATCTATATTCCAGGACTTCCAGCCCTATCCTTTCTTCATGGACAGTTATGTCCCTTTAAAAATCCCACCAGCTTTCTGTAATCTGTAGTCCATTTCCTTAATCGCAAAGTAAACAGAAACCTTTGTTTGTTGCAGATTTGGCAAACAAACATAAAAACCCCACAAACAAACAATAATAATAGGCTTATAATTTTTTTCATGAGTTTTCAATGTCTAAATATCTATTTAGTCATATACTAGGGATACAAGGAGACCTTAGGCTTTGAATGAAAATCCACTTTATTATGACCAGGAACATACACAAGCAATTTGAGATATCTACTGGAATAAGAAATCAAGACTGAAGAAATAAACAACCTGACACCTGTAAGAATAAAACCCATTAATGCTAACAATGGAAGAAATTTTGCATCATTTTGGTAGACTAGAGTTGAATGGTCAACATAAAAAGATAACTTTAAGAAAATAATCTAATAGCAGATAGAGTGTTGATTAAAGGATTGTAAATAAAGTACAGAGTATTATGACATACAGTAAACTATTCAAATTTAGCACTCTGGTACAGATCACATTTTGTTTTTCAGTCTTTCTTCTTATATAGAATCAAATGTCAATGAGTAATTGAATCTACAAGGCCAGGTTAAAAAAAAAATACTCAAAATTGATTATATGCACAATTATGTTGTTTGGTTCAGCTTGCTTTCTGAGAAACAAGGGATATGTGGTCTTTATGTTTGACAGTAGACTCCACTAACTTTAAACCAACTATCCAGTCTCAAAAAAATTTGACAAACACCAGGTACATACTCTGGTGTGATGTTTTATCACAATCAGCTCCAGTGAGACCATGCACTACCAAGTTATATCACCTCTGTCTTCCCTTCCAGCTGTCCTTGGGGTCCCAGGAAACTTCCAGTCCACTGTACAGCCACCCAGATTAAGGAACAGGAAAGATATCAATCGAGGTGGTTGGTCACTGGAAGAGGCTCCCCAGGGAAGTGGTCAGGGAACCAAGCCTGTCAGAGTTCAAGGAGTATTTGGGTGATGCTTTTAGTCACACAGTTTAGTGTAGGGCAGTTCTGCGAGGAGAAGGGTGTCAGACTCTTACAGGACCCTTACAACTTGAGATATTCTGTGGTTCTATCATTTTCTAACAAATACTTTTCAGCATTGTGATTATTTTGCCTTCTAGAGATGTGTGGACATGTTTGAATTGAGAAGTCTCACATATTCAGGATGAAAACTCTTCATAAAGACATGGTATAGCAGACAACGGATGTGCATCCTTCTAATTCCTTTTTACAGGAAAAAAGCACATTCAGCTGCACTGTCAAAGCACGAAGCCTCTCTTATTGGTAGGAATGCTTGAACTCATATCTGAGCAGGTCACTTTGGAAACATCACTACCTCTTACTCTGGTTTCTTTCTTTTCTGGTTAGGTGCTAGACAGTGTTCAGCTTTCCCAGCCTGTTGGCATGAGAAGCCTTTGGGCAAGGCAAAGAAACACCCAGGACTCCATGACTGTTAAATTGTCTGGGTCTGAGGTTGTATATTGGGATTTATGTGCCTTTGTGCATCTGCAGTGTGATCATTTATAGACATGCAACCTGGTGAACCAAAATAGTTGCCTTTTTTATTAGTGTCTAAAAAAATTTCCTGAATGACAGCATTCATTAAATGCAGTCACCTACCAGGTCCTCAAAACATTATTCACTCCATATAAACACAGATTCTGAGTAAGTTAAAGGGGCCTGAAGTCCATGTGATCAAAAATGTGTTGGGTCTGGACAAGCATGTGCCACTTCTGTATTCTCCTTCATATAAAAGGAGAATCACCATCCCTCGATGTGATTCAAAAATGTGCAGAAATGATACATAGGATCATGGTTTAATGGTAGAGCAGAGTTAGGTTAATAGTTGGACTTGATAATCTAAAGAGGTATTTTCCAACCTTAATGATACAGTTTTCAGAGAAATTGCTTTTGTGAGTGTGTAATTTGATTTACATAACTTGTTAGTGATATAAAGTGATCAAGCTGGATCACACTTAAAACAGCATTTCTAAGGGGTACTTTTCAGAAAAGTTGGATCTTCCAACTTATTTTCAGCTTGCCATTGAAATACTGCCATTTTCCCACTTGCTGTGCCAAATTTACAATAGTCTCCCCTGTGTCTAGTTATCCAATGCTCAAGTGGTGAGAGCAATAGACCTCTGAATCAGCTAAGCACTCAGGTCTCGAAATAAAAGTAAAAGTAACCCTGTAAGTTGTACTTTTTTCAGGCATCTCATCACCTCATGTCCCAGGTGAGGGATTCTTGTCTCTAGAGAACAGCCAGGACAGAGAGTTTCATTTACCTTACAAGGGGAGCACAGTGATCAGGTTCAGACATCATTATCACCACACCACAGCAGAATATAAACACAGCTGTAAATGGAGAGACTTGGCATTGGAGTGAACCAAAGACTAGAGTTTTTAAATTGTTCTGTTTCTCAATTCAGGGTTTGGTCATTATGGAAATTAATAAAATACCTACTCATTGTTAATATAATTTTATAGGATTTTATGTCTTAGTGTCATGCAGAAATTAACTAAAATTAAGTAATTTAGGAAGCATTTCAACCTTAGCAACTCTAACACACCGGGTTTTATTTAAAGGGATAGAGAGAGGCTGTAACTTGTAAATAGTGCTAAACACTAACGTAGAATAAAATATTAGGCTGTATATTTCAAAGGCTTTACACTAATATAGTAAATTGTAAAGATTAATTTTAAGCCAGTGTGAGTCACTGCATTTCTCTTTTATTCCTTGTGGTATACTAAATATTGAGTTTTCAGTAGATGCAGAGATAGCACAGTATTCTATGACTTTCAGTGTTTATGTAGAGGACAAGAAATAAGAACTATCTATCTAGTATGCTTAGTATATGCATCAATAGCTATCGTAGAGTAAAGTCAGAGTGAATAAAGGTTGACACTTTCCTAATGCTATGCTTATCAGAGCTGGATTTACTGTGATCTCTACTTAGAACTTGGAGCACTGTTCAGATTTATGTACCAGCATCTTTGCCACTTAACAGATGAGGTCATTGCAGTCCCTTGTAAGAAAATGTTCTAAATATTGCAAAACCCCATGGTTTAATCTCAAATGTTGCTTAACTACATAATGAAGGCCTATGGTATTTGATTGAAATCATACAGTTTGAATAAATGTGATTCAAAATATAAACATTGATAGTAAAACTGAGTGCATACATATTAATATGTAATTACTGCCTAGCCATCATTTTCTTTGGAAAAATTTGTATTCAAATATCAAGCAAGGGATGAGACACCAGCCCTGGGAATACAATACAAGTTTTCACAAAGATTGTGCTACGCTGGCTCTGAATTACAAACAGACAGTGTGGAAAACTTCCTTGTGGAAGTCCTCTTTTAGACATACTGCTCCAGCAGTAGAGAACTGCTGTGTCTTTCAGATTAAGAAATTGTGTATCTAAGAAAAGTATTTTCCCCAAGAAAGATTAAAATTATGTTAGACTGGGAAAGTTCCAGAATATCTTTGATAATTATTTTATGCAAATAGTATCTTGTTTCAGCCTATAGAGGTATGCAATTAATACAGATTCTTTTATGTACAGCAATTTTGTAATAAACTCCCCTTTCTTCAACGTTGGTTGAAGTGGAGAGATTCTATTGTCAGTTCCTGAAAAGATGAAGAAACAGCCATAGCACAGAGGAGAAAAGCAATATGCAGAAATTTCTTCCAGGCATTCTGACCATTAATAATTGAAAATCCTTGCAATGATCTGAGCAGGATTACTAATACAGATTTTGAAAAATAACCTGTTGTGTTACTTCCCTTCTAACCATCTCTGGACCCTTGGTGAACTGCTGACGGTGTCTGGTTCCTGTGCTGTTCAGACGCCGCTATGAAGTGCAAATGTTTCCTGTGGCCCTGATTCCAAGGAAATATAGAAGTCTTGTGCTATCTTGTTTCTGTAAAGAAAATATTTGCATCTTGGGAAAGAAAGATGTCTTGATTGGAAGTATCACTCAACAGATCCTAGAACTTGATGGAAGTTGTATAGCTCTGTGTTAAAGTGATTTTTAAAACAAGTGAAAGCATGGCTATAGCACAATTACAGTCAAGTCTGTCTGTATTCTGGCATTGAAAACTGGGTAAAGCAATTTTCACCTAAAAATAGTCTGAGTATAGCTTTTGTGACACTCACTTCCAGAGTGATTTTCTGTATTTTGCAAGACAGTCTTTTTACAGTATTCACAAATGCTTCTGCACTGTGACTTCCCGTCTTTTCTAGAATAATGCAAATATCCTTTTCATTTGTCCTCTGTTTTAGTCATGGATACTTTTACACCAGTTCTCACTGAATTATGAAAGTATGCACCCCTTTCCCTTGTATTCTATGAGGACAGAAAATTATTACTATTGTGATTTCCTGTCCTCAGTCTTTTTTTTTCCCTTAGGCTCCCAGATAGACTGTCTCACATTTCAGATGTGCACACCTACCTTCTTTCTTCTGACATCCAGCCTCAATTAGATAATTTAACTATACATGTTCAACATTTTATCAACCTGATACCTTTATGCCTTCTCTCTCTATCCAATGGAGCAACAGAGATCTCTGGAAGATGGTCACACTCTTAGCTGAGCTTTCTATTCCAGCAATACAAAACTTTGCTAAGATCCTTTTTGTAAGGTCTCTTTTCCCTGACTTTTAGGCTGGGTGTCATTAGTCCTCATTTCTGTAAAGAAGATCTAACAGTACTCTTTGTATAATATATGTATGTGGCTTCACTTTTTTCCCTGAAACATTACATATGTGATTTGGTGGCTGAAATTGGAACACCACATGTTCCTGCAATCTGTCCATCTCTGACAGCTTCGTTTCTTTATTCAGTGGCTGCTCTGGTGCTGATAGAGGTGTCAGAAGAAATTGTCTATCATTCGTGTGGGTTTGTCACTCGTATGAATCAGTTTTATCACAGCTCCAGAGCATCCCCAGAGACAGTTCTAACTGCTTTGTTTTTAATTACAGAGTCACTCTTTGTGTTCCTTCATACAGACAGCCATGCAGCCAATCATGAAATCACCTTGTTCAAAATCTAGAATACAAACATTAAAATTTATCCATCTTTCATTTGAAGTGATTTGTGAAATTTTTAGAAGGGTCTCAGTAGCATTGATCCCATTTATGGTTCATCTGTTTCTAAGGCATCATGACTATCCCAGATGCACAGTTCGTGTTTTAGCACATCTTGTCGCAAAGCATATCCTCTTCCAAAAGTGAAGGCTAAGAGATTAAAAGCAGAATTGTGGCTTAGTTGAAAGCCAGGGTCAAAGAGATATGTATTTTTTCAATTGAATTTTAGTTACATGTCAAATGGAAACAAATTCTAGGTATTTCTGTGGGGATACAAAGAAGTCCAAGAAACTGAATTCAAGCTCTGAAGGAAATATAAAGCCTAGTCAAGGTATCTTAATGTTATATCTTTTGTTGTATCCTTTTTGCTGGTTTTCTTTGGTTCTAGTTTTAAATGAGCTATTTAAGAACTGGGATGAAACACTCAAGATACTTTAGCTTATTTTGACATTTGCAGTTAGCCAGTACATGGGTCTTTCAAAATTTTTCAACACCAAGGAGTGATTTGGTGATGTAGTTAGATATTTCTTGGATAAACATGTGTTTATTTACAAAGAATGCACACAAAATTCTATTTTCTTAAACACCATTACAGTTAAACAATAAGAAGCTATTTCTTTGCACAACGTTTCAAGTTTCATTCCACATAGAATTCTACCACTTTCTGATGTGTGATCCTTATTCCTGCTTGCTGTCCTTTGGCTGTTTTTTTTCTCTGTTTTTGAAAGTTGTTTGAATGTTTCTGTAACACATTTCCATCAAATGATACCTAGTAAATTTCTACTACCCATTTCCACTTTAGTCTTCCACTTGATCTATGTTTTGGGTGGAGGATTCTGTTGTTTCAGGTAAAAGGAAATATGCCTTTTACGCCTCTTCTTAAGCCTACTGTGAATTATAGGCTTGTCCCAGCATGCACACATTTTCTTCTAGCTTTTATTACACTTATTTAATAATTTCAACCTTTTTAATAATTAAGTAGTTGCAGTCTGTCTGACAATTTAACCAGAGGCAACAATCAGACTGTAATATTCAGGTTTCAAATGCCTATTTTACTCTGCTTTTATAACATTGAAAATATATCTGTAGTATATGTGATATGCAATATGGTATGAAGAGGCATAGGTCATACTGCATCTAACTTTAATAGCTACATTTCATCCAACTTTACAATGACTCAGTGAGCAAGATGTCTTTGAGTGCCTGCAGTCTCTGTGTAGAAACAGTGAAAACAAACTGGTGCTTTCGAAGGTGCTTAATCTAATGCCTAAAACTAGGTATAATGTGAAATCAGGTAATTTAGATTTTATCCTATGTATGCCCTCTCCATGTCCTGGAATGGGTCAAGAAGAAAACTGTCCAGATCAGTGTGCTTAAGGGTCATCTTGACAGGAGTTAGGTAATTTGCACTGAGAGATATTATTTCTTTAGTGAAGATGAAGTGTGAAATTTATGCTCGAATAACTGCAGCACCAAAAATGTTTTAATATGTTCCAGCACACTCCCTGTTAAGCCCTCAAAAAAATGTTCCTTTATTGCTCCAGCTGCAAATGGCATCAGTGTGATGATTCTGATCACATCATTCACATATGGTCCATATACTTATGTAAAACTTTCTTGGCTTTTATAAGCTGACTTTTGTAATTCCATAATGTTTCAGTAGGAAAGATAGCACAGAAACTGTATAAAGTTTACATAGCGCAAAAGTTATGTATATACAAATCCTTACAATAATCTTTATCCATGGCTCCTACTATGACAAAGTTTTCTGCTTTGGTTTTTATTGTCAAGGACAGCTTTTCCTACTTTGCAATACTTGGCACTCATGGTATAAATCAAGGCCCATGACTGAGAGGTATCCACTGTAAAGTCATTTATAGGAGTAACAGCAATATAATAATAATAATATCAACCAGTTTTCATGAACTGTTATTCCTGGCTAGCACCACTACAACCATCTGGCTGACATTCATTCTTCTCCACCTCATTCTTGCCCTTTTATTGTCCTCCTCCACCTTTTAAACTCTAGCCAACAACTCCACTAATACAGCAACAAATTTACTGGCAAGGTCCGCAACAGCTGAGCCCATCCCGGTTGATCTGTGCCAGTCAGCCAGCTGGTGAGCTGGAAATTATCTAAGAACTGGCTACAATGCCATTTTACAGGCCAAAAAGAGACTCTGCAGTATTTGCCTTAAAGAGACGTTTTTCCTTTGCTATGACATTGTTTTCTGGTCATGGTTATTGGCATAAAAAAGTTAATATGGAGGACAGCAAAGAGAAACATTAGCAAATTCACTAACCCACTTAGGCAACTGCACTTAGAGGGTAGGACAGTATTTCCTAAAAGTCAATGAAGAATTCTGGAAAATACAAAATTGAGAATAAATGTGGGCAGCTAAGCATTACACTCATTGTCATAGTTTATGTAATACTGATGGCATTATTCAATTTAAATTAACTGCATGGGCAAATAAATTAATAAGTCAAGTCTTGGTGCTATTGCATATTTCAAGTTTTACTATGCATACATTCTTTTCTTTAGTTATCTCCCACTCTTGCTTAAGACCTCTGTTTTCTTACTATTCTGCTGCATTTATTCTAGTACATATTTAGGAAAAGATGAAGTTACAAGGAAATCTTGTTTAATTCAGGTGTTCTTTGCCAATCCTAGAAGTATTTGTCTTTCCTCAGATCTGTTGGCATAAAGTTCTAGTAACACAAAAATTACGTATTTAGCGTTTTAGTTACCTCACTGCTTCAATTCATATTGTTCCAATATAGTGAGTGATGCCTATATTAATAAATTATGAAGTCATTTGAACCTGATCTCTTCCAGCAAGGTTGTTTCCCAGACATTAAGTTAAGGTCATCAGTCTCTCTTCCACTTTAATAAATGTTTAATTTTAATCTATATAGTGTGGAATAGCTCTAACAGTGTTGCATTCCCTGGTGATTGTTCAGGAGAAATTTGAAATCAAGCTTTTAAGTCCAATTAGTGTTTAATGATAAAGTAGGTAGGTTAATGTGATATTGAAGGAAAGCCTTTATAAAGGATGAGGAGAAAGAAGAAGAAAGTTATGCCTAACCCAAACTACTAACATTAATTTTTGACTGCACAGCTTTGTATAACACACTCCAGCAAGTCCTTGATTTCATCACCAACCTCTTTAAGGAATTTTTATCTTTACAAAGAGAACACACTGAGAAAATGAGGCTGAGGTTTAGAATGGGGTAGGTTATGCCCCCTTGGTAAGAAAGGTAACACAGGTCTAAATAAAAATGGTTAAAAAAATCCCATAGAACAAACAATCAAGAAAACTTCTGTGGTTAAAGTCACCAAAGTCACCACTGTGTAAATGCAGTTCCAAAGGATTCTGACAGTTCTATAAAATATCCCAAATCTCCCTAGTTCTCAAAGTCTAGTTATATGCTAGTGAGGAACATGGAAATGTTTTAAATCTTGGTGAACTTCATAGAGGATAGGTACTTCCAACACACTGATGTTTCCACAGGTAGTATGCCAAATATGTTCAAATTTAACAAGAGAAGTGTGTCCTGTACAAAATGTTGTGTGAGTCATGGAGCAATGCAGCTGCCACTGAAACCATGGTGGCAGTATGTTCGCCTTGCAAATCACCAAGCCTCTGTGGGAATTCTGGGTGTGTTCCTCAGGCACAGGCTGACCCCTCTGTCTCAGGACTACTGATATGTAACTTGTTTGCTCAGTACATAATTGCCTATACAAGCTACTTACAAGTTCAGTGCAGTAATGAATTTTCCTGGGTAAATTAGTGAAGCCACTTGTACCTACCACAGTCCCAGATGATAATCACTGAATTGACTTTCACCTTGGTATTACATTTGATGTTTAAACAAAACTAAATTTTCTAAGCTCTGGCGAAAAGAAAATCCACCCTTCTAACCATCAGCCTGTTGCTGTAGTCCCTATCAAACCATGTGATTCTATCTAAAAGAAAAAAAAGTCTGTTTTCCTTTCATCTGTAACCAACATATGAAAAAGAGGAAACTCTAGCATTTCTTAACATCAGGGATGTTGTAAAATATTGCATCTGCAGCCCAAGTGCCAGCACTTTGTCCTGGGATTTCTGCCAAAACAGGAGGCTGTTCGGTTGTAATTAACATTTCTCATCCCAATATCATTGTTGATGAGTCCCCACACAGTTTTCAAGTACAGCTGCCTGCCACAGTAGTTCATTATGAACACAGGACTTCTGCTGACTCTTCCCTTCTGCTCTACTTGTCATGGGCATGTCTCACCTCAAAGGAATCACACTTTCTTGCCAGACTTTGTGAGGTAGCCGTATCATGTCTTATTTGAAGATCTGCATATTGGTTTTGGCTTGATCCATTTGAACTTTTTTGCCTTTAGGAAGTCTTTCATCTTTTGTTTTGATCTGCTGGACTTCATGTCTTATTGGGGTGGTGCCATCTTGAGCTAGATGTTCACCCCCTGTTAAATTATTTGTCTGTTCAGTTTGGTGCTCAGATTAGCCAGATCAGATCCTGATGTATTTCAGCCTGGCTCTTCTGGAATTCCTTGGCATTGCTTCTCTGTAGTCTCTTGGAAGTTCTGCTAGAGCTACATGGAAGGCTAAGCAATTACAAATGATCTAGTGATGTAAGCAACTGTTCTCGAGGATACATTATATAAATGGTCAGCAGGAGACACAATGGTCAGCAGGAGACACAATGGTAACCAGCTAGGATGAGAAAATTCCTTATGAAAACAGACACTTGTTATTTTCCCCCAAAACTCCTAATAGAGAAATCAAAAGAACCTATTTTAAAATGAAATGAGCAGTTTTTACTATGTTTTGTGTATACTTTATTATTCCACTTCTTGCTTCTGCTGGAGTTATTACTTACTGATTTATCTAGCCAGGGACCAGAGTCTGTGCTTCAGCAATATCCCTGTTTCAAACAACTTGTAGTCCAAGCATAGATGAGAGAAAATAACACCATACAAAAGGAACTTTAGGGAATGAGGGAGACAAATTTGGGGCAGTTTTACCAATCACTCTTCTAACAGCATAGCAGTCTGCACATGAGATGTTTTTTATTGTATTTTAGAAAAAGAGAAAAAAAAATTATGAATTTCAGCAAATTTGACTGATTAGCAAGGGTAGATGACCTTTCAGTAGTGAAGGAGACAGAAGCAGCAATGTAGGTGGAGCTAGGTCATGCGTGCTCTTTAAAGCAGAGACAAATTATTCCATTTTTTGCTGCAGGACAAACCAAGAAGCCATGAAGGCAGGAAAATGAAGGGGTGACCTTACTGGTGACCTAGAAAAATGATCTTTGCATCACTTTTCTGAATGGAATGGGAAAAGATCTGTTATGGTCAAAGAAGGTTCCTATATTTCTGTCTGGCAGCAACATCCTCCTTCTTTATTAGGAAACGCTGCACCCAACAATAACAAAAAAATACAGAATTGACAATAGACGAACAGCAGTACAAACTGCAAAGTGACACTTTGACAAACATTGTTCCAGTGAACAATCCTGAGAAACAGAGAAGTGATCATTACTTAAATGTGTTGGGGGAAGGGGGAAGGGAACTCTGACATTAAGGAAAAGGACAAAAGGTAATAAGGAAACTTCCTGAATCTAGATGACAGAAATCCAGAATCTGTCTTCATATGGCTTAAACAGATGTGCTGTAATTTAACATGGATATGATTAACAATGAAATGTAGTCCAGTTTGGCCATATGGGTTTTTAACAGGACCAGAGATTTAAGTGTAGATATGTGAATTATTGCCTTCAACTGTAATAGATTCTACTGCAGAATCAATAATGTTTGAGAAAAACAACCTTAAGGTGCAATAATATGTATTAAATATTTATTTCTGCTCAAGCAGAAATCCCTCCAACATGAAGGAACAAAAAGGGTATGTCACAAATCTGACACCAAAGAGAATTTGATTATGTTTTAGTACTGTTAACTTCTCATGTTTTGGAGTTGTTGGCGAAGGGAGGCTCATCAGTCCTAGGGGGTCTTTGGAACCTTTTAATATTCAGATGATTAGACCAGCACTTAAGAAGGATCTCACACGAAACATTTAAAGACCATGATTAAAAAACAACTCAGTGTCTCTGAATTATGGATATTTTTGTAAAACAGTATTTCCATCATTTTCTGATTTTCAAAGATAAAAGAAAAAAGGAAAAAGAAAAAAAAAATCAGCATCCAATATACATCCAAATAATGATCACTGGAATAACCTCAAAATAGATATTGTGGGTAATTCTATGGTGCTGGAGGAGAGTTACAGAGTAAAAAGTCTTCTGAAAATCTCAGAACAATGTCTGAGAGGCAGAGTTTATATGAGACTTGGAAAATCTTTTCCCAGGACCATACCTGCTTTCGATGTGATTAGTGAAAATTAAGGACTTATAAAACTCATCCGATCTCAATTCTGCAATACAGTCCATATACAGTCCATATCCACTGATGTCATCAGTGAGTGACCTTGGAGAACCATGCTCAGAACTCCACGGGTCTCCTGGAAAATTTTTATACTCACATAAAAGTTATTTCAAGAATGAGTGATGCCATTCAACAGTCAAGAGACTAAGCAGATTTTTTTTGTCTGCTATCATTTTGATTGAAATAACTCAGCTCTACTGAGAGCAATGAAAAATAATCAGACATATTTATGAGGTAAGGACTCTACACTGTCTAGAGTCATTAAGATCTTTCATTTTTCTTGTTTGATTCAAAGTACCTGTCATTCTCTCTTGAAGCTCCGGCTGCTTCACAAAGCACCCACTAGTCTCAGAGAAAAGGTTCTTTTCATGAAGAGCAATAAAAAAAAATTGTCATTTTATAACTGGGGTGACTGTTTTTGACAGGATAAATTCTTGTTTAGAGCTCTGACTTCCTTCAAACATTATCAGGTTTTTGCTGTCAAAAAAAAAAAAAGGAAGCATTAAATCTTACTGTTAAGAGTGTGTTTGCATTAACACATATTTTAGAACAGGTTAAAGCCCGAACTAACTCCCAGCATCTGAATGAGAACATGTAATCGTCTGAGACATCTTCCTCTGAGGCCAGAAAATTTTTTCAAATCTTTCACAGATTCTCACACTGAAAGAAAAAAAAATCTTAGGCTTGCTCTGTGCTTCATCCTTTCCTATGGATATAAATGAAAGTGACATAACGTGCTGTGTTGCTTGAGTTTGCAAATATATACTTTCTTCTAAGGTGAAAACATACAGAAGCCCTGAGATGAAGATTTTGTGCCACTATCCCCTCAAGTAAGAAGAAGCTCTTTTCCAAGCAATACATGTGAGGAGCAACATGTCAGGGACAATCTCTATGTCAGCAAAGGACTGAATCAAAATCAATTCCCTGCTTTGACAGCTTTTCCAAGCTATTCTGGAAGATGGCACATACTCAAAGCTCCCTTGGTAGCTTCCCATCATAGATGAGGATACTCTGCATGTTCTTGATTTCATGAAATTTAAGTATTTCTCTAATGAGTCAAAACACAGCCTTTACACTACTGTAGCCTTATTTGAACTGAAAAATATAGTAAAGGATGCTCCCTTGCCCTGTTATACTTCACAGCACAGACATAGCCTTACACTCATAGACTAGCATTCCAAGTGCCAGGGAGTGATGAAAACACCCACCTATCCAGGATCTCCACAACAGGAGGAGGCAGTCTCAAAACACCTCCTCTCATCCACCAAAATCATTCCGAAACTATTCTTCAGAGGGAGCTGTGAATCTAAATTATCTTTCCCCATGTCTTACCAACATGAAACAAATGTTTCGGAGTCATGTTTTGCACGCATTAAAGATACACATAACAAATCAGTCTGTTTATCCTCCAGAGTTTATTTTGTGTCAGTCAAATGTAATGCATTTTTAATGCACAATTAAAAGTTTTGATAAAAAATACAGAAGTATAGTGTTACATCATTCAAAACCTTTCACTGTGCAGTTTATTCCAACTTAATTTGAAAAAGAATTTGTGCTAAATTCAGTGAAACATTAATGAAACTAACTAATTAAAATTGCTAAGCTTCCTCTCTATCCTATGTAAAACAATCCATGTGCAAAATGAACTGTTACATGACTATTTCCCTTTTAAATTTTTTTGTATTAAAAATTAGGGGAAGGGAAAGGGATATCATGTGCTATGTCTTTCTTGGAAAGGCAACATGTCTCATAAGAAGGAGAAAGCTTAGTTTGATCTGATGCACGAGCAGACTGGCTGAGCCCTTCCTGGGCTTGTGGGGAATTCTCTGTTGGGATCACCAGAGAGCATGGCCTTCTTATGGAGCCACAAAGCAAGTTGTTTTCTCCAGTCGCTAGGGAAACGAGATGAAGGAGATAGGACATTTTGTCTATTTAGTCTACCTCCTTAGAAAGCTGTATAGGGAAAAGGGCCTTCACACACCATTTTGCTGGTGTGTGCCCTCAAGGCATTGTTGAATCAGATAAGCAAAACTTTTAGTAACATGTTGACAACAGTAGAGTCAAGTCCTTATTCCTCTTTAGTAATCACGAGGATCCTGCATTTCCATAACATCTGTTACAGGCACCCATTGCAGTGTACAGTCTCCTCATTATGCCCCATTAATCCTCTTTTTGTGCAGAATAAATTGAGGCCCAGAAAGGGTTTTAGCTTTAAATCATGCACCCAGTCCGCATCACACACAAATCATCCAGAACTGATGAATGCTGGTTTCTATACGTGGGGGAGAGGTGGAGCAGGGGTGGGGTGTTGTGAACAAAACTGGAAGAAATTAGTTTCTTTTCAAATAATTAGAAGTCTCAAATTGATTGTTCGTAGATCACATTTTTTTTACATAAAAAATATTAGGAATGATACAGGAAACGGCAAAGGTTCTTGGATTTGAGATACAGCAGAAAAGTGTTCAGCCCTGTAAAACATTATTTAGTGGGAAGAAGCCTTGTTGCTCTTTCTCAGATTTACTGATTACTTGTTATTTCTAATTATTTCAGAAATCACATTCTCAAGAATATTCAATTATTCATAAGAAATAGATTCCAAATATAAATATAGTTCCCTCTCTGAAATGTTCATTTATAACTGGAGAGAGAGCAGTTCTGTTGAGTGGGAGAATAAGGGAAATTAGTCATACTTAATATTAAAATAAAGGTAGAGTTTCCTTTGGTTCCTTACCATGGCAATGATAACTGTTCTAGAAATGCTAGAAAGCCAGAGATTGTCTCTAGGAGAAAAGAAGAAAAAGATTCCACATGTGATTTTGAAGCAGACAATACAAGCTCGTTTTTTGCTATTCCACTATCTTGTTCAATCGCTGTAAACAATTTTCCAAGACTGAATTCAAATATTACCAGTTCAGAAACAGATAACATACAAGATGGGATTAATGAGATCCACTTAATTGAGGGAGATAACATACTGAATAGCTAAGTATTTTATGATAGTGCTGATAAACAAGATCAATAGTACAGGCAGAAAAGTGGAAAACTGGTATCATCATCGTTTATCTGCCATGTAATGTAAGGAACTGTCACCATGTTATATCTTCAGAAAGGCAATATTAATCCATTCCCTACACCAAAATCCAGAAAATTCACTTCACTGTAAGATACAAATACTCTCTGTTTACTCACAGAAATGCTTTACTAAATCTTAATATCCAGAAGTGGCAGAAACGAATGCAGTTAAAATAAAGATGTAAAGAGAGCAGCAGCAAGGGTAAACACAAAGCACTTATGATAATTAAAGAATAGTAGAAAATTCAATGGATTGAAGCAAGCAAGCACTGTAACAAGTAAATAAATAATTAGTGGACAAAGGAAGAATAATTAGAGTTTCTAAGAGAGTAAGCAATAGGCTTAGAAAGAAATTATTTATCCTCTTAGCCACTAGAGTGGGAAATTGGAGCCGATAGACTAAAAAGAATAGCATTAGACATTAAATAAGCACTCTGGATTCATTTAAGGAATGTAAGTGGAAATTTACTTAAATCAGGGATCAAAATCAGAGGAATAATAGACAAGGAACAGGAAATCACAGATAAGGGTTATCTGTACCCTACCTATACAAAACATAATAGAAAATATTTTCAATAGCAGCTTCAGTAAACTGATAACAGAGAGGTACTAGGATCTGGAAACGAAAAGCACATTCTCTTGTGAACAAGACCTCTGCTCAGCATGTGCTTGTCAACTAAACAAACAGTACGATTGTGGAGAACAATATAATAATATTTTAACACAATCATATAAAGTCAAGAGCATGACCCCCGCTGGCACATTTTATTCAGCAGATTAGGGCAACCTTGTATCTCATGGAGGTGTATCCCAATGGACTAGTTTGGCAAAAAAGTGCAATGCTACTGCTCTATCACACGTTATTAAAATTACATCAAAGCCCAAATCCTTACTCAGTGGAGCATTGTACTGACTAGCTCTTGTGTTGACTGGTTCAATTCCATGGCCAGGTCCTTCTTAGATAACCTTATCCATGTCTACTGCAGCACTTGTTACAAAAAGCCATGAATTTCCTCTTTCAACCCTTTAATACTAGAAGGACCTTTTATCAGAAGGTAAAATTTGTGACTTGACTAAGGACTGAGAAAGCTGATCTTGAGGCTGGAGCAATGCAGTTTCTGATAATATTCATCCTTGAGTGCTTTCATCTCCAGTGGTTCAGCCCAAATCATCACCTTTTCACTATTGTTTTGCTTAAGTGCAGCTTTGTGCCACTTGTCAAAATGTAGCCACATTACATATTTTGTTTTGCCATGCTGACTGTTTGATTTCACACTTATTATCTCTCATTCATGCATGTCAGTAATACCTTGCATTTGTATAGTTGCTGTCACAACCTGTTCACATTTTACCCACTATCAGAGCTTGCTTCACAGCTGTAGGGTTGTCCTCGTCGGCTAAAGCTAAATAGATGGGAGATGGATGAGTTATTGACCTTCTCAGATGCTCTTTTGCTGGAAGCCTTAGAATGAGTAGCATACGTAGCTTGTCTCCATAGCTCCGTAGCATCTCTACATTTGCTAGAATGCTTTTGGCACGTGGGCTATGAGGATCATTGCCAATCTGTTTAGTCAGCTAAAGAAGTTTCTGTAATACCAGACTGTGCAGATTTGACCTTATATTTTCCTGCTTTTCTCACCTGCTCCAGTTCATGCAGTTCTTTAAATACTACTCTTAACTTCCGCTTTAAGAGCAGCCACTTAGTGCAAGAAGAGCACGAAAGTTGTTGCTATTGCTTGTAACATCTCTCTCCTGATCTAGCTTCTGCAGTCTTCAAGTTAATTCTCCTAATCCCTTACTTCTCTGGTGATGGCCTTAAAAGAACAGCACTGATGTGTCTTCTACAAAATAAAACCTTTTGCTGTACCCTGCTCATTGTACTCCGTTACACAAACCACAGATTGCATTGTTGCTTCAGCTGAAATGCAAACAATGGCATAAAGTCACATAAATCACAGAATGGTTGAGGTTGGAAGGGACGTCATCTGGTCCAACCTTCTGCTCAAGCAAGACCACCCAGGTTTGTCTCTGGACAGCTTTTGAATATCTCAAAGAATGGAGACTTCATACCCACTCTAGGCAAATTATGGCAAGACTTGGTTATCTCACAGTGAAAAAGTGTTTCCTTGTGTTCAGTTACTTTTCCTGTTCTCTCAATATGGAAATGAGTTAAATTGTACACTTCTGAATATGATTTCTTACATATTTTTATTATTATTCTGTTTCCTTTCTCTTCTTTTCCCCTTTATTGACATACAAGTGTACCTTGAGAAAAACCCTTTGAATAGAACAGTAATCATAGAACTACCAATAAATATTGAAACATGTAATGACTGATTCTGAAATTACTTATTTAATGGTTTGATTAGATGATTTATTTAAATTCAAGTGAAGAAGATATTAAAGCTTGATTTTTAAAAAAATGAACTCATTCTTACAAAAGAAGAGTCTTATAATTCAGGTTTGTCAATTTAGATTTATAATTGGCAGACAAAGTTCAATGCAAATAGACATAGCATAATAGACAGAATAAAGAAAACAGAGAGGAATGTTTCACAGTAAAATGTTAATGTGGGAATTATTTCTGGTAAAACTTAGAAGAGAGAGAGGAAATCTCCATTTATACAAAAGAAATGTGTGGGCTGTTAGAAACAAAAAAAAGAAAGTAGATAAGATATTTTCCTGTTAGTAACTGAATAATCGATTTGCACAGATTAAAAAAAAAAAAAAAGAAAAACCCAAAGATGACCAACCTATCATAGTTTAGCCAAATCTGATATAAAATAATTTTGAAAGGAGCTGTCAGAATATTTGTTTAGTACTTTCTTCCTGCTGTCAATAATTTTGCTTAAATAGGGAAGTTAGAGGGCCAAGCTATGAAGAAACAGCCAGTACATAGCTAAGTGGCATTTATGGACATTTACACACTTGATCACTGCTGACATCACCAGTGGAAACCATTTCCTCCCTTCAGATTTACTCAGGTTAATTATTTTTACTGTAAATCTGTTTCCATTATAGATTTGTGTGGCTTTGATCTGCAGCCTTTTACTCTGATCACTTTTTTCTCTGAGAGATTAATGGTCTGCAGAATAACTGGGTTTTCGAGTGGAGGGAAGAGGTCTGATTTTTACAGTACTTGTACACCATAAACAAGTTTGTGTCCTGTCACGTGTTTTTTTTTCAACTAAACCCCACAGAATACCGTTTATCCCATGACAGGGCATTTTACCAGGCCTCAGGTCCCATTTTTGACTTTCTCACGATTTTGCAAATATGTTAGCGGTGTTGACAAGTGTACATCCCTGTGCATACTTACCCAAAATATTTTTTAAAAAATATGTTGTTACTGGCTGCAATTTTATGAATCAGTAGTAAGCCTTCACTCGGAATTTGTACAAAATATTAGCTTCCAGATACTAGAATGACAAAGCCTCTTCTGGTGGACTTCAGTCTCTAAATGCCCCTTAGGCCTAAGTGTGAAAGACTACCTGGAGTACTCAGAAAATAGGTTGTATTTACTACGCAAAAAAAGAAAAATGGAGAATCTCCCTACACAACTCTGCCAAAGTTTATGGAACTGAAACGTATAAAGAAAATATTATCTCTCCAAAATGATGGTTTCATCCCATCCAAGCTGCAAATAAATGGTTCCAATGGGAAGATTACTAAAATGACAGCAACAGAAGTTTAACTGAAGTCTGGCAGAATCTGAAGCACTGCTTTAACCAGTTAAAATGTGAAAAAAAGAATTTGAACCACGTAGAGTCAGTATCAGCTCCTGCAAAGNTCAATAACAGCCCCCGCAAAGAACACAACAAAAAAACCCACTTAGGTAAGGAGAAATGGATCCTCCAAATCACCAGGCTGTGATAAAAAAAAAAAAAAAAAAAGGACAAAGAGAATAGAAAACTGCAAATCCATGAGGGAACATAATACAGTGATTTTTTTGCAGCTTCTAAGAATTCTCTTGTTCAGAAACCCAGTAACTGGCTTGTCCATTTATATTGATAAGAGTTCTCTGTCTTGGTAAGACAACTGCCTCCTTCTATACAGTCTTTATAAGCTTTTTTATCTTCTCAGGATATACTTTCTTGTAGCCATCTATTTTGGGAGTATGTTTAAGTTATAGACACATGTGATAATTATCAACTGTGGTAATATAATGTGGTTTTCTTCCATACTTTAGGGCTTCTTCATTGTAAGAGACCATTGAAGAAAAATTCTAACATACACATTCAAGATCTGATTTTCCTTCCAGAAATGTAGTTCAGGGCATTGATTACAGGGGAGCTTACAATGGCTCGCCTTTAAACACTGGACCCCATTAAGTTCCCAAAGTTTTTCAGGAAAAACTCATACTAAGGCTTGAATGTTCGTATTTGCTTCTTTTATTTGTTGTATTTCTGTGCAACGAAAGAAGGCATAGGTCTTCTAGGGTGTTTTGTAGCTAACATAGACTTAATCACGGCAATTAGACTCACAGTCACTGTTGTAAATATTCAGCTACTTCTCTTGAAGTTTTATTGCTGGCTTTCTGGTTTCTAGCCTGGTTTGCTTAAGTTCAGCATTGTTAGAATATGTGCCTTATCAGCTTACACTGATCAGTAACACACATTAATCAGAAATTCTAGTTTTATTGACTCTGCATACAATTTTAATCAATATGTATTTAAGTTTTATACTTCGTGCTGCATCCGTGTTCTGTTGAACATTAATTTATGGAAAAGATTTTACAGAAGACAAGCATGAAATTGAAAAGTGTAAAATGAGCTAAGGTTGCTACTTCATCACTTTAAATAATACCACAGACCTCCAATTATCCAATAGGAGAGAAATAATAAAGCCTGTATATAATGTTGTAATAGATTTCACGCAGATAGAGCAGCATTTTACTTCAAAGGATAAATCATTTCATTTTCTTCCTGGCCACCAAAACAAATCTTGTGCTAATTCAGTAAGGTTTATCACAAACCAAAATGGTTTGAATGGTATATATTACTTGTTCCATTAAAATCTGATTATATTATAATGTAGAAATCTAATTTCTCTAAGTACCTCATTATTCCTTATTTCATCTGCCAAGTGCAAGTGTGATCTTATTGTGAGAGTGAATTAAGCCAAGGCATAATAACCAGATTGATATCCCAAACAAAAGTCACACTATGGTGAAAGTTTCATTCTTAAGAAATGTGCAGATAGCTGTGTTAAATGATCCACAACAAGTGTACATTTTTCTATGGGTCACATGGTTCCATTACAAATACTAACTATTTATGTGAAATTACAAACTTGATTATCTCCTTAACAACAATTTTGTACTGAAGTAACAGTTATTAATTTACGGGATCTTTTTACCCACTGTCATGTAAGCAGATAAGAGTCCAGCTGCTCTGTGAGCATTTTAGTACACTTAAAGTTTGCTGTTGAATTAAAAATATGTTTCTTATTACAAATAATATTTTTTCTTTTATCACAAGGCTCTAGTCCTTTTATTAAAATACCCATTCTCAGTGAAGCATACGTATCTACTGCTGGTCCTTAAACCGAAAAAACAAATCCAAGAAAAAGGGGATTGAAATTCCTACATGGCTACAACCCATAATAATTAGTATTTTCTGTTACCTTACTTATTTTTGCCTCCCCTAAGTCTTTTACCTCATTTGGATCATAGGGACTGAATTTAAGAAGGTAAATATTTTCACTTCTGTGTGATTAGCTCAGACTGCTGGTGTAATCATTTGCCTTCAACTCTTTTCTCCTTCTGTCTGGAGACTGACCATTTCAAAGAACTAGTCAGCTGTGAAGAAGCAGAGTAACTCACATGCACTGCTGAAGCAAATCTTTTTCTCATATGGTCATTTTATGCAGCCAGAAGATATATTTGAAGGGCAAAACTCTCTGGCTCTTCAACATTTTTAAGTATGCCTTGCTTTCTACTGCACCTTCAAAGAAATTATGCTGCAACATGGATTTCTTGGTTCACAGCCAAAAAATATCTCCTACAAGGAATGTCTTTTCATGTTTAATAATCAGTGCTTCATATACATGCATGCACTTTGTGGATCACATTCTGAAAACAACATTTTTAATATTTTCCTTTCAAATCATTGTCTTTGGTTTAAGCTTCCACTGAGAGCATGAGTTCCTTACCACAATGGAGGGGCTTTAAAAATTTAAGGTAGTAAAACTGTTTGTTCTTCTCAAAATGTTAAAATACTTAAACTATTAATGAAGAACCAACCTCTAGTGAAATGGGGACTTTGGAAAGGGAGAGGAGAAAAGTAGGGATGTGAAGATCTTCATCTGCCATGCATGGATACTGCTTCAGGGATATGGCTTAAGTAGAGATTACTCCAGGTGATGTTCTGTCTCAATTTCATGGTGAAATATAGTATGATAAGAGGTGGGATGTATAATCAAAGCTTTGCTCTGGTATATCTTGTCAAACTCATTAAATGGAAATCCTCAGCTCTTAATAGAAACTGTAAAATGCTTTAGTCAATAGCAGCAAAATCTCAGTCCAATAAAATACCTTTTAATTCCATGGCTTTGTTATGACTACCTTTATTCTTTATCTGGACTAAAATTTCTTCAAGTCCTGGAGTATGAGACAGCTTTCTGATTCAGTCAGCAATTATATTCAGTATATATTACAATGTGTTTACACACATTTAAACTTAGATTAATAACAAATATATGGAAAAATAGAAATATACTAAAAATACACATAATACTTACATGTTGTGCCTATCTTGCATACAGATATCATCATCCTTCTCTCAGCCATGTGTCTAGATTTTCTTCCTCTGTACAAAAAAATTTCTGTCAATGCTCTTGCCATTGTGTCAGTTTCTGTGCACCATTTTTATGTGAACCATTTCTTTAGTTTCTGTCTCACCGTCCTCCTCTTGTGTAAATGTTCTGTTGAGAACCATGAAAGGCAGAAAAGTTTAATGTGGCTGGAATGCAAAATCTGGATAAATAATAACACCATCATTACCTTCCCCACTCTCTCTTAACTATTATTATCTGAAATCTCTGTGATCCCAAACCATTTCACTTTATATGAATTATTAGCTTGACAACCTTCAGTGGAAAGCAGAAAAATGTAGACTGTATAACAGCAATGGCCACTACCTATTGCCTAAATAGGATGAATGTAGAACAACATTTGACTTGGAGGGTAAAAAAAATCACAGTTTGCACAAGACCCTCCTGCACAGTATAGTGAGCTCATCATCCAGTGACCCAGACTCCCAAATAGGTTACAAGGAGAGCAGCAAAAAATTCAACCTATGGTGCAGTAGGGAATTTTGACAGACACCAGAGTCTTTGAAGTAACAGTTCATGAAGATGCTGGTACTTTGTGATTATTCCTCTTTCAGCAAGAACTGCCTGAAATTAATGTCAGTTTATTTTTCTGTGGTATCTAATAGATTTGGATGGAAACACATACAAAAATGCATGAATATCCTCAGTCCTGTTGACTACCTAGTGGTGCTAGAAAGCCTAAAGTAAGAGCCAGGGAAGTGTGTTGCAGCAAGACATTCAGAAGGGTTGCTGCTCCCATGAAGGGACCAGGACTTTTCTGCGCTCACCAAATGGCTCTTGAAAGCTTTTGTTCGCCCTGGTGATTTTACCTTGTGTAAACACCAAAGACAAGGTGAAGGTTGCACCTACTGCCTCTCCAATGTGGGCTGTTATTGTCCATCTTTTCTCTAAATTATTGTCTAAAATAACATCATTTCACTGAGGAGAGATTGTCCAACCTTTCTATTCTTAAAAAAAAAAACAACAACAAACCCCCAGATGGTGGATTTAGGGTTTAAGAGAAAAAAATAAAAATTGCATAAGTGTTTTGGCTGGGTTTTTTTGGTTTTTCTTTGGTTTTTGGTGGAAAGCTACAAAAATTCTCTATTTCATTTTATTTAGCCCTTTTTATGAGGGGATAAAATAAGTTAAAGACAATAATAAAAAAAGAAAGACTGCATCAATCTGTGTATCACTTCCTGCTAAAAGAAAATTAACTTGAGGCTGCTCAGCCTGATCTCCAGGTGCTGTAAAATCTCCCTGTAAAATCACTATTGAAGACTTAAATTTACTCACCCATGAGTACGTGATTTTTTTAAAACAAAATTTTTAGGAAGACAGGCTCCTCCACTCAGGCTCCACGCTGTCATTTGGAAGACCTGAGTGGCATGTCCAAAGCAGTGGCAATTTGTTCTGTTGAACCATTACTTCTTCACCAGTAGATGCTGTGCTCTCATGGAGTTTGTTTAAATATTTATCCCCTGACCTACACTTTGCTCTAGACCTTTAACTACACCGTAACTCCTGCTGTAGTCTTTCCATCTTTCCTAGGAGAATGTCCTTGTTTAAGTTGATGGATTGCATATGTTACTTCGTTGGAAGTAATGTTTTCTTATCAATGTCAAGAAACTAATTTCTTCAATTATTTCTTTATCAGTGTCATTCTTTTCTTGTATAACCATCACTAAGTACAATAAAAACTCCTCATATTGGTTATTATTAACTCCAAGCAGGGTAAACTTGATTGCCTCTCCAATTTAATGAAAATTACATTGAGTTCAATTTGACTGACAGTTTTTTTCAATTTTCTGTGAAACATCATTTTGGATAATTTGCTTGGCATTAATTTCAATCTTTTTTTCAATCTTTCCTCTATTAGTTTGTTTTACATGGGATTTATATTGCAAAGAAGCATGTGATGATTTGTGTAATATTCACCAATTTAAAGTAGATTATTTAAATTATATATATCACAATTTCATTCTCGCCTCCAACTAGGGGTGTTCTTTTTATAATTGCCTAAAATTCTAAGTATTTTTCTTCATTAAAAATAACTACACCCTTTGAGAATAAAAAAACTTCTTTAGTTACATCTTCAGAAACACATACAGAATACATTTTAAATCAATTTGGTTTTACATAAGAAATGGTAATTTTTCTGTGGATCCAATGTCTTATAGCAAGAGGTGGATTTTTGCTAAGAAAGCATTACCTTTTCTGGGGTATGAATATGCCAAACACAGTTGTTCTTTTCTCGGGTAGACGTGGGTTTTCTTTCATTCCTTTCTGACAACACCCCCATGTTTTCTTCAATGTTGAAAAGCTAAAGTTCTTCCACTTTGTGTTTCCTGCATAACAATCCAGTACATTTCTGATGCTCACTCAGTTTACTGGAAATAACTTTTACTCGTTTACCTGGTGGCCTGGCAAACATTGTTTCACTACTGGAGAGCAAGTCTGTCAAAGATTCCAAATAGCATTTCCTCTTTTTCTCTTTATATAATCAGATGACCATCTATGAAGGGTTCATATTTATAAGGAGTGCTCATTCTGTGTAAATGACATCCTCAAGAGCACAGGATGGCCATGATCAGAGGTCTCCCTAGCCCAATAGTCTGTCTCCAGCAGTAGTCAATGGCAGAGGCTGTCAAACTCCATAGCTGATATGTTCCTTCCTTGGTGTGTTCCCCTAGACTGCAGAATATTGATACCAGTCCTCCACAAGCCAGAAATGTTATCACCACAGCCAATGATACCAGAGGGATTTTCATTCCTTCACCTTATCTCTTTGCCTTTTCATCTTCTCCAAAGCTTCCAGTGGCTGAGTTCCCCAGTTTAATTCACTACAGGATAGAGGTGCCCGAGGGGCTGCTTTGCAAAGAGCCAGAGAGCAGTTGAGGAGTCATTGCACGGCCCCGGCTTGGTTATTTTTATTTTGCTTCTTTTTCCTTTGCCTATACTAGTGCAATTAAATAAATAAAAGGAGTAATTTTCAAGTACCCTTATTTTCAAATGCGGAGTCTTTTTCAATAGTGAAAGTGCATTACCTTTCAGCTGCAGTGCCACTTGACTTATCTTCTAATTCTGGCTGAGGCAAGGGTGGAACATAGACACTATAACCCTTTTAAGGTTACCTTACCCAGATCCTTCCCCTTTTAAGTCTGGAACTGCATTGTCTGTTTCCTTCCATTTCTGTGGGAAATATAGTTCTGTTATGCTTTGCTTAGCTCTTTTGAAGATTTCCAGGAATAACCAACAGTAAGTTTTGCAAATTCTATATATTTGACCAACTTCATTAGTTCTGGATGGGTTTTTTTAATGTCTAAGTCATCACAGAACTTTTAGGATGATGATTAGATGATAATTAGATGAGTTGCTAACTTCTGCTTCCCAAATTTCTGTAGCCTTTTCATGTATGGAGAGCTTTTCATGGGAGAGTCAGAATCTTAAAGTTGTATTCTTAAATATTTTCCTGCTTGTTTTCTGACAGTGCCTTCAGAATCTCATTGGTAGAGTGTATGGGAATTAACATATCATTCAACATTTTCATGCTAATCTGCTTGAAATGGAAACTAACATTTTAGCTGTTGTCAAAACAAGCCTGCTCTTCTATTACAAACAATATTCATTTTATAGCTTCTCCTTTCTTTGTTTGCCTAATAGCTCTCAAGTAACACTCTGTTTTAAGGATGGCTTCATTCTATGTAATTGCTGAAACAAGAGTTTCAAAAAGGTATTTTTGACAGTAATTTGTTTCTTCTCCTTTCTCAGTGCTCCTGCCATGTGAGTAGTTTCCAGTCATGTGATATGCTTAACTCCATGAGTGGATGGCTGAATTTTTAAATTAGCCTTTAATGGTAATTAACTGCTGATCTGAAATTCTGATCAAATAACAATAAACTGCTGAAATGAAAAAAATTCTGGAATCTGCAAACAGATGCTGGCAGATAATGATTTGTATTCCCCCAAACTGCTAATCAGTCTCGTGTCTTTATTCCTATTTCTATTTACCAAAATTATGCATGTCTCAATGTAAAAACTCAAGAATCTTCCTTAAATATATGTCACACATAGTACATCTTTTTTTTTTTCCTTTCAAAGGTATGTTATTTTCTGATTCTTTGTTTTTTATGCTGCTTGCATTCTTTTGACAACTTATTCCAATATCTGCAGAACTTTGCAGTAAGACATCTAGCTTTTGTTGCTGATTTCCTCTGTGAGTTTTTGCACAATCAAGTGCCTCCAGATCTTTTCTTCTACTTTATTCTACCCATTCTTGTCTTTGCCAGCTTGTAAGGGAAGTTCCCTTTCTCTGTGTAATAAAGGCACTGACATGGATCTTGATGGAGTGAAACATCTCCCATGATTTTCCCATCTCCCATCAATGCTTAATGGAGGATAAATCTTGTAGAGCAGATTATAGGTACTGCTTGCTGAACAAAATTGCATTTTTGTTGACACTGAAGATTTTACCTCAGATAAGCCCAGTGTGCAAGATATATTCTAGCTTCATTTGTCCTGAGAATACATATGTTCACAGCATATAAAACTGTAATTTGAAAATGTAGGGTTTTCAACAGAAGTGGCTAGTGATTGAGATTTGGAACTCACTGTAGGCATTGCACTGATTTCACTGACTTAAGGAGTCTTCAGCCTAGATAATCTCAGGAAGGATGAATGAAGCCTTTTTCAAGACTGTTTTTGAAAGTATTGAAGAAAGAAAATACTAAAAACATGGGAGGGAGTTGGGAATTCTGCAGAAATGTTCCACATCTTTTCAGAATGAGCTTGTTTGCAACTTAAAATTTTCCATCACTTGCACATATTTCAATTACTGAAATTTAGTTATGCAGTGAGAAACAATGAAGAAGGAACAAGAAAAAGTAATTATCATATTTTCCAAAGAAACATAAATAGTAGCATTACTGGGTTTGCATTTAGTTCTAGTTTTCTTGAATTCATCGCAGTAAATAATTTAATCCTATAAAGCTATCATTAGAGTAACTGACACTATAAATCACTGTTTTTACAATGGACATCTAAGCAAGCTGTTTTTACTGCCTCAGTATTTTGAATTAACTGAATAAAAGTTAAAAGCACTTCCTCTAGAGATTTACAACAAGATTGAGTTTGGTCTTTTGTAAACAAAATCAGATATTGTCATTAAAAAAAATGTACTTCCAGCAGCTCTACAGAAATTACCACACACACAAATCTCAGAGGCTTTCTCTTAAAATGTGAACTTGTGGCCTTCCTACCAAAGAACGAATAAAACAAAGGGAATCAGACCAGTGTGGTTGCTTTTTCCCAGGGAGCACAAAAAAAAGCCTTTGGCAAGGGAGAAAAGAAAATAAATCAGTGAATAGCAAAAAAAGAGGTGCATGTTGCCTTATTATCCATACAACAGGTTGTCACCTTTTTCTTGATGAAACAAGTTGCAATAAGATATGCATATTTTTAACAGCAATTAAAATTTGTAAAAGTAAAAATTGCAGGATTCAATTATGAGAAAAAATAATTTTGTTCATTACACATTCAGAGCAGTGTACAAACATGAGCTAATTAATCCTTACAACTCTGGAGAGGTAAACAAGAGCAGGTATAACATTCTATTTCCGGTATAAAGAGGGGAAAACTGGAGTAGAAAAGAAACTCATTGTAAAAGCAGTCTAAGAGCAGACAGATTCATATCTTGGGCAACCAGACCTCCATTCTCTATGCCCTTTTGCCAAAATGTACTTATTCCACCAGCATGGTGTAGGTCTGTTGGTGTAGGACAGTACAATGAGAATCCAGGTGCTTTGAAACAGGGTTATTTCCCACAGCCAGAATGCAGGCATCTGTCCATAGACCACCTGAAATCCACTGGAGCCTAAACTAGTTCTGTGCCACTGACTTTAGCAGAATCATGAGCCCATCACAGGTTGCAAAAAGAGCTGCAGTTCTTTAGGATACCCACAAAGTTAAGGATAAGAGTATGCCATTTTCCTCCTCTATGTATTTTTTCTTTCCTCTGAGAGCATAGGAGCAGTAGCTCATGCTGATAGCAAGCATGCTGCAGCTGGAAGAGATATTTCTCAGGAAAAAAGGCAGAGGACAAAATACCCAGGAATAGAAGGTATCCTCATTAAAGAATTTCTTCTAGTCTGGGCAGATCTCTGAAAGATCTCCTTTGCTTCTTTTATTTGTTGTGAAAGCATATCATGACAGAATTCCTATGTGCACAATCACACTGTATGAAAAGCATTCTTGAGTTATGATTGCATAATCTTATCAAGACTATGATCAAGATTTAAAATATAATCAAATTTCTTCAAGAGGCTCCTGCTCAATGCACCCACTATTCTGAGTTCAGAGTCAAAACTTAAGTTTTAGTTACACATGCCTAAAGTTAAGTTAATTTACATTTAAGTTAATTACAGTTTAGGCAAGGAAATTAGTTATAATACTGACTTGACTGGTATTTTGGAAACTCCTAAAGTTGTTTAGTTTTAACCATTTATTAATTACACAGAAGAAACTTCCCCAGGATATCATTATTTGATTTCTTAATAATATTGAAAAAAAATAGGCTTTGTATCTGGAAATGTATTCTCCTCTGAAAAGTTAAGTCTGAAAGCCTTCTCATGGGAACATACTTTGGCAGCAGACCTGTGTCCTTTGACTCTAGGATAGTCTAGCTAGAAAAGTTGGCAAGATAGCATCCTTATTCTGTATTTCCTAGGGCCTTTTCTTTTTGTAGAAAGTGGTGAATTATTCACATTATGCTAATAAAGTTCATTTGAGTCATATGAGCAGTCTCCTGAGTTTATTAATAAATTATTTTAAAAAGGAGTTAATTTGGTCAAGTTGTCTCTACAGTAAACTGGCCAGCAATAGAGTGATAATCAGATAAAAAACAAAGATGGATCACAGGACAGGAAACACAGGCAGAATTGTCCTGGGTAATGAGAAAGCCAGTATTTCAGGCTGAAAAAGTCTGGGGAAATTGAGACAGGAAACCTGTGGTAAAAGTGTGCACTTTGACGTGGAAAAAGTGGTTCTGTGCATGGAGCCAGCACACAGCCAAGATAGCGACGTCACTGACATTTTCTGGTACAAAGCTCAACCTACATCCATGCCAGAGTAGGCATCCCAGGAGGCACTGATCTGAAACAGAAATAGATGCAGCTTATTTTAAACAGACATCCTGCAAATGCGTCTGTTTATTCTTTTCCCTGTGTGCAGTAGGTACTTTTTTCCCATTTCTTGCAGTATTGAGAAAATAGCAGCCATCTTTACTTTGTTCAGCCCTCCTTTACGTATACTCTCAATTAATGCACATTTCTAATCATGATGAAGAGACACAGCTATTTCTCTCTTCACATGATCCAAGATTTTCATAATTCAATACGTACAAATCTTGATCATTCACCAGTCAAAGTCACATTTTTCCCCTAAATATTCATTCAGTTATTATGTCCAAAGGCATTTCTAGACACAGCTAAGGAGATACCTGTCCAAAAGACTGAATCTCTTGGCAGCTTGTGCTAGTATACAAGGAAAACAATGGAGCTTTTTGGCTGAAGAACAAGGTTATAGCTGTGTAAAGGCCTGTGGAATCAATTCAGAAATGCATTGCATGCTCCACGTACTATTTAACCTATAATAGCTTGATTTGGGTAACCTCTCCTAAGTTTGGTGTGAATAATGAGAGTGTGCACAGAAAAGAGAGGAGACTTTTTTTTTTTTTTTGGATGCTTAAATTTTTGGTGGGAAATGAAAGACTAGCGGGTGAAATCTGAGAAGCAATTGTTGCATTCTCTGGGAAGGAATTTCATGGCCTTGTTTTTCTGTTCCTTGGTTTAGCAAGCTGACCCTTGCAACTGACAGCTTCGTCATGCCTGCAGAACTTTACTGTGGAGAGATGTTATGATCTCCTGACAAGAAATGAATTCTTAGAAAACATGGTTGAGTGCCAAAAGATCACTGTCTTGGAGAAAATATGGTATTCCCCAGGGAAGCAGTATAAGATGCCTTGGGTAAACAGCACTGGCTTGCCTTTGAGTAAGAAAGCCATCAGCCACTCTGCTGAGTTTTCATTTGTACCACACAGAATTGCAAAAAATATTCTCAGTGTGAAGAAAAAAAATCTCATAAAAAGTGAGTCTGTGTTTTTGATAACTGTTAAGAAAATATTGATATATTGGAAAATCATGCATCCATCCCAAAGGATCTTCAAAATTCTTTCTGATTTGTATAATTTTGCTTGGGCCTAAGAGGATATGTTAGTTGTTTAAGCAAACAGAACAAAAACTGAATTGCTGCTAAGGTTGTCCACAAAAAATTTCTGAGTAGGACTAGGACACATTTTAGCAAATCATCTTCTTCCCTCATCTATAGTATTGGTAAGAAGAAAGACAAGGCATTCTTAATTTGTTTCTAATACTCAGGCAGATGAAGGGACCTGACATAATAGGATGAGAGTTATCTTTTTGTGATGGTTATGATACATTAGCCCAACTGTTGATTCTGGAGTAATTGTGATATCATTTGAAAACAGTGGGTTTGTTTGCATAATTTCTTTGATATATCTAAGGTAGTGAATTCCTTTTAACATTCTTTGTGTCACTTCAAACTTCTTTGAAGCATTGATGCCAAAGCATCAATAAATTCATTCTGTTATTACTTCAACATTTATATTGAAGATCCTGTGTTCTAAATATTAAGGTTTAGTAAACAGGATTCACAGCAACTTGTGATAATTTAGATTTTTTTACAGCACACTTTCTACATTAAAATAATTGCCAAATAATGTTCATCACGTTGGACTTAATATTAAATTTAACGCACAGAGTATCATCAGCTATTTGCTTTAATACTTGGTATGTAATCAAAATTTTTATGTACAACCTGTCTTTCTCTTTTCACCTTTTGGTGTGGACCATTGCCAACATTCACTGCTATGTTCATATCAGTGTATATGCTCTTGAGTTGAGATCTGTATAAT
>VWZV01006645.1:343-10460 GCA_013397155.1 Irena cyanogastra
TTTAGGCATAAATCTGAACACCAAGTATCTGGACATTAAATGGAAGTTTTCCTGCCTTTTATGCTAGTTAAAGTATTTTTATTCTTACTTTTATGAAGTAAGAATTAGAGCTTTATTTATGCTGTGGAGGAAGCGCTTTAAAAGAGGTTTAAATTACAGAATTTATAATATGGAATTTTCTAGGAATAGTATGCATGTATTTTACTAGTGGAGAAAGTGTCACAAAATCAATTAGTATATGATGCATAGTATTTTAAGTATGCTTTTGTTATGTCACAATATGTTAAGTATTTTCAAAGAAATTGTTTCCAAAAGGGGAGGACAGAAACCTTATAATTGATATTTTGCTGAAGAAGAAAATTGTTTGTATTGTTTTAAAACATAAGCAAGTTCCTATTTGGTTTTTGATTTCTTGGGAAGTGAAAGCCTTATTCAGTATAATGTGAAATGGTATGTGTGTGTGTCTAAATTACTTCTCTTGATGGTCATCTCAGATTATTTTTGTCTTCTTTCCTTGTGAAATAATACTCAGTGAAGGAGATCGGTTGGTGCTGCTTTCTCTTTTAGATGCTGTTGCATGTACCTTTAAGCATATACTTTAATCAAGTATTGCTGGTTATGATGGTCAATTAATTTTAGTGATATTGTTTGTTTTGAGAACATCTATGGAATTAATAAGGAGTATCTAAAAGGATAGTAATAAAACTGGGAAAAAAACTCCTTAAGAGGTAAGGAAATGAACACTGGAGAATAATGGTTGCTTAAATGTGATTTTTACTCATTGGAGACCACTGCCTCTGCTTGCTCTTGCTATTTTTAAGAATTAGAGGTACACTAGATACTTATGGGAAACTTAAAGACAAGTGCTGCTTTGAAAAACTTGAAACTCAAAGCCCCAGGAATGAAAAAATAACTCTTAAGTCTCAAATCTTTGGTAAAATGCAAGTGAGTGCCAATACTGGGAAAGGACAAAGGGTAAGATTTGAGTGAGATTATATAAATCAGATCAGACTTGTGTATGTTACATTATCTGGCCACAAATGTGTTGTGAATGCATATCTATGCAAGATCATGTTATGGGAAATAAGAAGAAAGCTGAAAGCTCTAGGCCTTATCTGCTTGGTGAAATACAAGCAAGACTAATCAGAGAATGAGAGTGTGAGAGACAATGAAAGGGAAATGCAAAGGAGATGAGGCAAAGAATTTGTCTGACCAATTCTAGAACAGCTAGACTGAAGCTGGTAGTGTTAATGTGGTAGTGGGAGTCTCTTCTGAGGTGGTGCTGACTGGAAGAGAAGCTGTGTTTGGGAAGACTGTGGGCGAAGTCCTGTTTCTGAGGCCTTTGTGTGATAAGGCAACAGCTTGCAGTATTGTTGAACTGCCTTGTTAAGCACTTGAAGGTCTTGTTCTCAGAGACAATAGCTACAGATAAGGTAGCCTTGGCTGCTCTGTAAAGCGTAAGTCTATTTTATTCTAGCTGTGCCTGGAGATTCCTGAGCCCCCAAAGTTGTGCTGGTAGATGCTGTTTTGCTTTACACTGAAAACAGGTTCTACCAATGGGTACATCAAGACATAATTCAGTCTTCTTAATTGCACCTCAGCTGATAAGTTAGCTTTTGTCTTGAGTCCTTCAAAGATAATCATGTCAAAACAAAGTTGGCACATCTCTCTTCTTGCCCCTTACCACAAGGTCGCATACTAGCTTGCTTTCCCTTGGATTGGCACAGCATGACTTCTATGTCATCAAATCTAGCTCTGGATACTTAGGATTTTTCCCTTACTTAGAAAGGCAGCTTAATTGCCTTTTGTCCTTGAATTTTGTTTTTCATAGAGAGGAAAAAAAGGAAGAAAATTAGGTCAGTATGTTTTGCCTTTAACTAAACTAAACTACATTAAAAGTAATGTAGGCTAAAAGAAAGGGATGTGAATTTTCAATAAATAGGATTAGGGAAAATGTACCTTCTAAAAAAATACTTTACCTATCCTCTGAAATGTTTTCTTATTTCAAAAATATTTAATCAGATCTCTTCGTGGAGAGAGGTCTTACATAATTATGTGGAGAGAATCTAGTAGAATTGTTTGGCCTTACGTTCTTCTAAGTCTGGTATATAGATGGTAAAAGAATATTTTAGAGCTTAGTCCCCCAGATCTCTCAATCTCTTACCTGTTGCCTGTACTGGACAGTTAAAAGTCCGTTTTGTTTACTCAGCTGTTGATTGTCACTTTATTAAGCAGGTGCTTAAGATCTGTACTAATGGGAAGGTCATCCGGAAGAGTAGAGTAAAAAAGGGAATGTTACACCACCTTGGAGGAATTTATTTATTCATTCCCGTTTTCATCTGTTACTCAGTTTGTTAGCGTGCTGCATCGTGGTTTACAGATTTCACTACTTAGAGTAGTTAAAATATAGTCGATGTCTGCCATTTTTGTTGGATTTAATATTTTGGTCATCTCTGAATCTTTCACCAAGATGTCATAACTTGCAACTGTTTTGCATTCATGATGATTGAATATTTCTAGACTCACCCTTTTTCCTTCATTTACTCATGCTAAATGCAGCTATTTAAATACCCACTGTATCAGGGTGTAATGCAGCCAATGTCCACTCTTGACTTTATCTGAAAAGATTTGTATCTCATTCAGAACTGTAACAGTTCTGCAGCAGAGTCAAGCAAAGCCCATCTATAAATCTGCTTACTGAAAGTCTGAACCATGTTTTCATGAAGCAGAAATGAACACTTCATTCCTGTGACTGAGTAGGCAAGGTATTAAACTGATATTAAACCATTTCGGCACTGTATCAATAAAATCACTGCACCTTAAATGAAGTTTCATTGTACAGCAAAATACTTACCTGAATAAGCCAAAACAAGCACCATGTTCAGAAAGATATCTGGTCACTTGCATTTTCAGTTTGGAGCTTATAGATTCCTCTGGTAGGAAGTGGGAGTTGGTAGCAGCATACCATACCAGCATACCGCTGTCTTCGTGTTGTTCAACAGATGCTTCTTGAAATCTTTATAGATCAAATTACTTGAGCTGTTAAAATAACAGCTATTAATTCACTCCTGCTCTGGTTTTAGTTTTGCTGGAAATGAAGGCAAAGAAGATTTGAATACAGGGAAAGATCTCAGAGCTGTGTGGCAGAGTTTTTTGGTAGAAGTTCAACCTGTGTATTTTGTTTCTACTAGAGGAGCCTTCCTTGAAAATGGCCATGGATAGTGCATGGCTTCAGAATTCTTTTAACCAGATTTTAATCAAGTGTGGTACTATCTTCATCTACTCTCATACTAAAGATGTTGCTTATATTTAGTAATTACATTTATCATACTGTATCCCACATATCTTGAGACATTAGTGTGAAGAATTCAGGAACAAATGGTGGTGAAATAGTTTAATGAAGTGTGCTCTGTTGTGAAAAAATGTAAGAAAAGGCATTTCCTGCTGAAATCTGGGACCTGACAAAAGAACTGGTTTGGGTGAGTTCAGTGTACAGGAATATATCTATCAACAGATGTCAAGTTAATTTAAGAGGTAAATAGATTTAAGCAAAGAATTGTGACATCCATTGTCAGCAGACCTCAAGATACCAGTTGCCATTGGATTTAATCTGCCATAAAAACAATGAGAATATTTCTACATGATATTGAGAGATTACAACCTTCTTTCATCCAGATTGCTTTTTTTAAGAGTCTGCATGATAAAATTATGTCCTGCTGATTTTATGCTGGAGATAAACTACTAGGAGAAGATGCTTTCTTGATTTGTGACAGCAGGGTTGGGGGAGCAAGGGGAGGTGCATGGGTTATGTGTAATCTACTGATGGTTATATCTACTGTCTGAATTTATTTACAAATACTTAATTTTGGTCCTGTTGAGAAAAGAGTGGAGGTGATTAAAACAAAATTTAAATACTTGTGAACAAGATTGTATTAGATAAAGGTGGTTTGAGATTTAGGAATAGTTTGTAGGGGGTGTAATAGCTTTTATTAGAATAACTGTATGCAACTGCGACGGAGGGGAAAGAACTTTTAAACATGCAAGCCCTATAATTAGAAGAAAAGATTAATTTTTAAAATTATTGCTATTGAGTCCTATTAGTCCATTAAAATCATTACTTCTCCTTCTGAAACTGGACTGTGATGCGGTTAGCTATTAGTGAACTTGGATTTTCTTTCCATGCATCAATGTATGCGGGTTAATTTAAAAAAGGATGCTTATTAGTTCAATGCACGTTGTTTAGAAGTTCTTAAGTATTCCTTTCTTATATGGAAGGGATATGTTTCAAAGAAATAAATTTGGTAAAGGAGATGACTACTTAAAAAATTCCTTCCCAAAAGGAAGACAGTAATGTATTCAGAATGTGGGATTATGGCAAGATCTGTGCATCTTTTCTTAGCTCCAGGGACTTTGTGTTAAGAGGAGGAGATTTATAATGCTTTTTTTTCATTCATCATATACTGTAAAACCACATTACAAAGCCAAGAGCAAATTTTTGCTCTGTTTTGAATCTAGGATAACATTGAGGACTTCGTTTTAAGCAGAGTTTTTGTGTATTTTTTGTGTCACCTTTTCTTCCAGTGGGGTTATTGTTGTGAATGTCTACTAATTTTTTTTTTGTGATAATATTTCACTGCACAATTTATCTTGGAAAACTTACTGGTAAATGTGAATATTCCAATAGTAATTAAATGTACATCAGTTTCAATTGTCTTGAGTAATGATAAAGTTTTAAAACTCTATCCTACTTTTATTTTAGTATTTTTGGAAAATAATCAAGTTGCCTGACATTTTTCTCAATGTTTGCCTAACATAAAGCAGGGTATATTCCTCTTTCAAGTGAAATAAATAAAATCACGAGTATTTACTCAACAGATACTTGCATTGGTGAAGTCAGTGAACTGCGAAACTGACAGAAGCTTTGAAGCAAATACATAGGTAGGAAAAAAAAGCCACAAAGCAACACTACAAACTTTCCAAGTGGAGACTGTAAGCTTTGTATTTTCTTGCTGTGAACTACTGCTGCTTTTTACATCACAATTGACCTAGTAGAAATTGACTGGTTGCTGCCTTGTGTGATTGTAGGATAGGCAGAAAGGAGAGCATTAGCTTGAATTCTCATCAGTCTCAGGAAAATGGTTAGTGGGGACAGATGCATAGACATGTCCCTTTGTCTTTGATTAAATATCTGGTACTGCAAATAAAATATCAAATACACTCTAGCTGACTAGGCTTTGAAGGCATGACTTGCAGTAGAAGAGCTCTTAAATTTTGATGTTCTAGTACTGCATTGGAGTACTTGCCCTCATCATCAAACATGAAAAGTAGACAAATTGAAGGTACAGATATGGTTGTTTTCAAGCTTACATACAGTTATCTCTTGCCCAAAAAGTTGAACAAGAGTCCACATATTTTAGATTAGTTTCTCTTTAAATACTTAAATTCTTTGATTTAATTAAAGAAATTATGGGGGTTGTTTTGGGGGAGTATTATGGGGGTTGTATTTTGTTTAGTCATGTTTATTTCTGGGCAAAATTGCTCATAAAGAAGAAAAGAAATAACTCATTTTTAGAGAGTTTGAAAGGTTTTCTTTTGTTTAGAAAGAGAAAAGTGAGTGAGGGTGTCTTTCTATGCCATTACCAAAGAAACCATTTTTGAAATCATTGAGAACTAAACTTCTTTCAAAGTGGAAAATGAACTTGTAGAAGAAGTATTGCTTCCATTGCCAGCCATAAACAGCCATAGCTGTAACGTCATCCTGCTAGTACAACGACTTAAAGCTGAGCTAGGAGAGCACTAATATGTTTTATTGGACAGTTGATATGGTTGCAACAGGAAGGATGCTTTTTGATGCACAGATTATTTTTAGATCCCTCAGTCTCTAAAGCTGGATCTTTTGTGAGCTTCTGGACTATTGCATAAAAGTTCAGAGCCAATAATCAAAACAGAGTTTTTTTCCTGTATATCCAACAATGATACTTCACTTAAAATTTGCTATGAAGACTCTAGTGGGAGAAATAGAGCAAAGTGGTATACCTGCATACGTATGAACTCAAGATGTAAGATTATTTTTAAAAATAATATAAATGTGTTAATTAGTATTTTAAAAAAACTAATGCATTGTTATTTGAATGTAAAGGAGTGTTTAGCAGGAGAAAAAAAATAATAGAACTGTAAAATAGTTTTAACCGTCTCTTTCAATAACTAGACTAGGGTGGCTACATAAGGTACAGAAATTTTATATATGTTCTTCTAACTTTCTGATTAAGAAGTACGCCTACTGCTTGGTAGAAGTGAGGACTTTTGCCACAATTTTTAACCTAGGGGAAGATTCAAGGGAAACATCCAGTGTTTATGTTGTAAACAGCTTTGTTCAAATAACCTGCCATGCAAAAATATCCCAGGTTTCATTAAAGCTGTATGGAATTTGTGAGGTTTTCATAGACGTTTTTGTAGAATCAGGGAAAAATCTGACTTTAAATTAAGAACTTCCCATCAAGTGTTCTGTTTTCCCTGATGCTTATGTTGGAGAGAGCTGTTAGGAATGACACGCATCAGTTCTTATAGCTGTCTGCCCAAGGCTGTCTGCTTGGAGAAGTAACGCGTTTTCCTGCAAGACATTGCTTTGGCATCTAAATCTCAGTAGCTGGTTCTGGTACTGGTAGCATAAGTCTGTTATTGCTGCTGATGTAACTCTTCATGAAATGTTCTTCTTCCTTTAGCAACGTTAGCTGTCTCTTACTATTACTGGCTTTTTCAGCTGCAAAGTGAGGAAATGAATGGATCTGTCCTTCCAAAGACTACCGTCGGGAAGTGCAACAGGGACGGCTTTTATAAAATTTGGCTATTTCTTTCTAGTATGTTTGACTTAGTGATTATAGTAGAACTGTTTCCCTAGGAAAAGATTGAACTTTTTGCAAACAAAATATAGAAATTTTGAAGTAAATGTAAACTACTTAAGGTTGTCAGGGTTAAACTTGAATGGTTAGAATTGATGTGTTATTCACAGTACAGTTATGAAAGGCTAGAGTAAGTTGACTGCTGTATGTAAGAATTATTTTGCCAAACAGGCACAGTAGTCATTTGTGAACATGCAGTGTTGGAAGGTTAAAACAGAAGCTCTCCATCTCATGTCACATATATGCCAAATGAAAAATGCTGNTTTCAATCATTATTTTAAAATCTGGAAAAACGTCTAATAGGTTCCTCTCTGACAGGTCAGTATTTTTCCAGACAATCTGTTTTCTTTCAGCTGTAATAGGTAGAAATTAGCTCAAATAAAAATGTTAGTACAGAAAATCTGCTGATTGGACCCCTTTCAATCACCCGAAGTGACTGGTTCTCAGAATGCTTTCAGTGTGTTAGGACTGTTGCATGATGTTTGAGTGCTGCTTGCCAAGAGTTCATCTAAAGATGCAGCATATTTTTCCATTTTTGGTTAGTGTTCCTTACTGTGTGTGAAGGTGTAGAATCAGTGAGTAAGCTGGTGTGGGTATAAGTGTAGAATAAGTGTAATTGTCATAGAATCACAGAATAAGCGGAGTTGGAAGGGGCCCATCAGGATCATTGAGTGCCACTCTGGGCCCTGTGTAGGACACCCCAAGAATCACATCACGTCTAGGTTTTGATCAACACTGTGGACTGATTCCTATGGGAGATAAGATGAAGTGCTGAATTCTGCTTAGCCTAGAGAAGAAACAGGGAAGTATTTTATATACTAGTCATTAAATTAGTATGAAATTGAGATAATAAAGAAAAAATAAATTGTATATCATCTTCTAATACAAAATTCAGATGTTTCAAATGAAGCTAGTAGAAGTTAGGCTGAAAACAATCAAAAACAGTAGTTATTTGGTTGTTCTCTGCAGAAGGTGGTGGAGGCAACCCATTGCCAAAAGATCTTCTGGATGTGATAAATCTTAAGGGGTTTTAGGGGCAACCAGAAGAGCTCATGGAAGAGAAGTAACTTACCAGAACCAGTGTGATCCACTGAACCTCAGGTAGCTGGAGAGTGGAAGAGCACTAAAGGGAAGGTATTGCTGTGTTTTCTGACATTTCATATTCTCCTGTAGTTACTGTTACAGAGAGGACAACAAGGTTTGATTTGGTACAGTACAACTGTTTTATATTTCAAAAAAATGTTAAAGGCAGAAATCCATGTTTGGTTTANCTGCTGCTGGTTTTTAAACAGTTATGCAACCTAAGCCAGCAAAAGTGGCGCTGTTTTGGGGCAGTTCTCAACTCTTAGTTTGCTGAAAGTCATCTTTTTGAACAGGACTCAGGGCTTCTGGTCTGTATGTTGTCTTTTGTGGTTTTTCTCTGTAAGTAAATTATGCGTTTAAAGAGAAACAGTTTAGGTTTAGGCAAGTGGAAAGTAGTAAATAAATATTTTCATATATCTTCTGTAATTTTTTAAACTTTTTTGTTAGAAAAGCTTTTTTGAAAGTAAAAAATCAGTATGGCTCTATTGGCTGTAGCAGTTACAGAATACTAATGTAAACAGAATTTGAATATTTCAATCATTATTTTAAAATCTGGAAAAACGTCTAATAGGTTCCTCTCTGACAGGTCAGTATTTTTCCAGACAATCTGTTTTCTTTCAGCTGTAATAGGTAGAAATTAGCTCAAATAAAAATGTTAGTACAGAAAATCTGCTGATTGGACCCCTTTCAATCACCCGAAGTGACTGGTTCTCAGAATGCTTTCAGTGTGTTAGGACTGTTGCATGATGTTTGAGTGCTGCTTGCCAAGAGTTCATCTAAAGATGCAGCATATTTTTCCATTTTTGGTTAGTGTTCCTTACTGTGTGTGAAGGTGTAGAATCAGTGAGTAAGCTGGTGTGGGTATAAGTGTAGAATAAGTGTAATTGTCATAGAATCACAGAATAAGCGGAGTTGGAAGGGGCCCATCAGGATCATTGAGTGCCACTCTGGGCCCTGTGTAGGACACCCCAAGAATCACATCACGTCTAGGTTTTGATCAACACTGTGGACTGATTCCTATGGGAGATAAGATGAAGTGCTGAATTCTGCTTAGCCTAGAGAAGAAACAGGGAAGTATTTTATATACTAGTCATTAAATTAGTATGAAATTGAGATAATAAAGAAAAAATAAATTGTATATCATCTTCTAATACAAAATTCAGATGTTTCAAATGAAGCTAGTAGAAGTTAGGCTGAAAACAATCAAAAACAGTAGTTATTTGGTTGTTCTCTGCAGAAGGTGGTGGAGGCAACCCATTGCCAAAAGATCTTCTGGATGTGATAAATCTTAAGGGGTTTTAGGGGCAACCAGAAGAGCTCATGGAAGAGAAGTAACTTACCAGAACCAGTGTGATCCACTGAACCTCAGGTAGCTGGAGAGTGGAAGAGCACTAAAGGGAAGGTATTGCTGTGTTTTCTGACATTTCATATTCTCCTGTAGTTACTGTTACAGAGAGGACAACAAGGTTTGATTTGGTACAGTACAACTGTTTTATATTTCAAAAAAATGTTAAAGGCAGAAATCCATGTTTGGTTTATATGCTGGATGAATTTCATTAGATACTCAAAAAAAACCCCAGCAAAACAAAGAAACCACTAAAGCATGATATACATTGGTTTTTATTACTTAGTCCATTGAAACAAGCAAGATCAAAATTGTAAATGGGAATTTGGAAGAGTAATAGTTTTTTACTTAATTTTTCTTTATTCCTTGCGTTCTGTTATTCTTTATTTTAGTCTGCTGTATTGTAGAAACCCTGCTTGCTGCTAAATGCAATGTTTAAAATTCCCTAAGATTGTAAAGGATAAGCTACAAATATGGACTATCAGGCAAGCCCTGGAGATTTAGTTAATCTGACCTAGATGTTCTTTTGATGATTGAGACCTGCAGTATGTGAAAACACTTCTCAATTTCAAAATGAAACGCAAGGATATCTGTTGTATAACTCAGCTGTCCTTGTAGTGACAGACACATCAATCATTTCTGAACAGGGAAGGATTTACTATAAAAAGTTTGTAGCTTTCGAGCTGTAGAGTTCGTTGGCATTCAGATCAGCAGTGATATTGGAAGTTGTAAGTGAATTCAGCATTTGAATTTTACCATGTCCTAAAGAGGATTAGCTACAAATGCAGGC